>APFE031102327.1:0-11993 GCA_000404065.3 Pinus taeda | reverse complement strand
AAAACATAACTCTATCAGAAATACAAATGCAAAAGAAATGAAGAAATAAATCACATTTTCAAAGAAAACAAGTGTTAAAATATTATAGGACCCGACATGTTATATGCTACGTTTTGAAGTTTGGCAGGTCTATGTTATGGATGGTGACACCACAGATAAATGTCGATCATGATTAGCGATTGGGTTACGGGCTCGAAAATTTATATGGTATATTTTATAAGAGTGAAACGTCCAAAATAATATGAAACGCTTATTTATACCCATATGACCCTGCCGATTGCGATATGCGACAAGGGCCGGACCCGAACGTATATATATCATATTTTAAAGTCCGGAAAGTTCGCCTTTATACATATATGTTGATAAACACCAATTGCAATTTTCAATGGCTCGACCCGATATTACATTCATTAGGGTTAATTATTTTTTCGGGTCCGCGACCATTATAACACACACACACACACACACACACACCCACATATATATATATGGTTCTTGTGTCAATTGTGATATTTTATAATATAGTTTAATTAGAAAAGGTTTACACATAAATCCAACATTTTCATAGTTATGTGGCCTAAAGGTACGTAAGTTAAGTTTTACAGGGATTATCAAGCCGATTGCAATTTGCGATGGAAGTTAACGGAGTGTTGTATGGGCAGATTAGAGAGGTTATAAATAAGGATTTACTCTTTTTGAGTTCCGAAATAATCAGAATTTAACGTTATTTTTGCTTTGTAATGTGGCAAATCAGGGATTAGAGCCGAGGTTGAAAAGGAAGATAGATCTGATATATATTTATTTGCATTTTGGCCAACCGGAATGCCCAAGATTATACAAACCAATCACATTGCATTATGGCTAACAGGAACTAAGCATCATTAGATTGTTTATAGAGGAATATAGCAGCGAGCCAACAAAACAAGCTAGCAGTTACCATCTCCTTCTAAATTCAGTTTTGTTTTGTTATTCCTTATTCTTCGAGGTGTTTTTACCCTCTTTAAATTCTGTAGCAGTTTTATTTCATATAGTTAGAAAGCATTTAGATAGGTTTTAGAAATCAATAATTGTTCCACAATGTATAAAAAGTGGAAAATTTACTAAGAAAGGGTTGGAATTTTGGAGAACCAGATCACTGTATTCCTAATAACATCATTGATTAATGAAACAACCAAAAGTTTCTAGGAGTTGTTACATATAATTTGTAAGTTTCACTATCATGTGTCATGCAATGTTTTCTTGTTTCTAAGTGTAGTAATGAAGCTGCAGGGTAAAATCCCTTAAAGAGTGCTCCTATACTTAAAGTCCTCACTTCCTTTTCAAGCAATAGATAGTAGTTTCTGTGAAAGACCAGCATATTGTCTATGATTTTTTTGTCATGATCATAATTCCTCTAAGTTATAGATAAGAGTTCCTGTGAGAGATCATCATATTTTCTTTAGCTTCCCCTTCAAATTTTCCACATTCATCATTTATATTTCGCAACAAATGGCATTCTAAGATGTTTTCGTCATACATGTATTAAGAGTCTAAGGCCAATTTTTCCAAGTCTTTCATTTGGTAATATAATAAACAATAAGTGACAATAAATAATATTTATTAATGTCTTAAGCACAATTTCCCTACAACAAGGAAATTGGTTTATTAAGGAACAACATTAATTCGTGTCGCTGTCGGGGAGAGAAGACAAGAATATTTTTCCTTGGGTTTCAATATTTTCATCTGGTTGTTCAATGAGGAGGAAATATTTTGTGTTTTGAATCAAAGAAATAATTCTAGCTTTAGGAAGACCCCATACAAGATGAGACACTTCACAAAAGAAAGTTCAAGCTCTTTCAGATCTTGAAAGGCTATTTTCTAAGAGGGTTAAAAGGTCTAAGATTCCAATTACACCAATTCCTACATTGTCTGCATCAGGTAGCAATTCACTTGAACATTCATCTGAAAGAGACTCATCTTTTTTATGATATTCATTTTAGGAACCTAGCTGTCAAGAACAATCTTTTGAGTCTGTTACTTTTCATTTGTTGTAATTGTTCAACCACATCCAATAACCACATTACCTCCTTTGCACATTCCATTACCTCTCAATCAAGTTCCACATCTGGTGGTAATAAACGTTCAGTGAACATGGTAGCACATGCATTCTTAATGAATAGGTATGCACCTCTTTAATTACCACAGCCCTACAGTAAAATGTCATAGGATTACCTTAAAACTCTTCCACGTTTTTCATGAGAAGATGAACAGACATTAGATAATCATGTAGTCGTATTTTGTAATTTTGCAGAAAGCCTAAATGTTGAACATTTAAATGTTTTTTTAAGACTTTTTGTTCAGTCTCTAGATGGAGAAGCAAGGAAATGGTTCAAAGGACTTCCAAATAATTCTATTCCTTCTTGGGAAGAGATGGAACATGTGTTTATTTTGATATGGGGAGAAAAAAGAGACCATGGATATTCATTAATATAATTTAATGCCATGAAGAAGAAGTTTGATGAAACTGTGGCTGAATTTGTCAAAATATTTAACAAGTTGTACAATAGTCTCCACAGAGATTAAGTCTCCCCATGCTGGTGTGAAAATAACTTTTGCAGGGGATTTTGAATCAAACTTTGGATTTACATTAAGGGAAAGGAGAGCTCCAACCCTTGATCACATCAAAACAGATTCTATAGAGATAAAATCGACTCTAGTGGTTGCATGTAAAGCACCAGAAACACAACTTTCCCAAGACAAGGGAAAGGAAAAGATAGAGCCCTCTCAAATTCAATCATTGGAGGATATGTGTAATATAATTAAAATCATGTCAGATAAGTTAAATAGGTTAGAGTTATAAAATAAGAACTCTCAGAGACAAACACAGTTTAATAAGAACTTTAATCCCTAATTCAGAAGACAACCTTTGCAAATTATGGAAAAGGAGAGAAAAAATCAAAATCAAATGCAAGCAACATTATATATAGAAGCAGATCTTAGTGAAGAGCAACTTGAATATCATATTTCCTCATTATATGCAGTTGATGAAGATGAACTCGACATTGAAGGAGAAGAGTATGTGTATGATGAAGCAGATGATATTCATGATGGAAATGAAATTAATGAATATTGGAAACAATTTTTTGATTTTATGCAGGCTATACTACATAAAAAATATGACCTGAGATCTAGGAAAAGATCGAGAAATCAAGAAAATGAAGGTAGGCAGCAAGTTTCAACTTCCTCATCAAAGGCGACTCCAAAAGAATATTAGCCTAAAAAACAAGTAAATAAAGGAAAGCAGTAGCAAAATGCGAATGGAAAGACACAGATGCTTCGAGGTGAGTCTTCTTAGGATCAAACTGGAAAAATTTATTTGGAGAAGCTTGTTTCAATTCCTCAAATAATTCTAGTCATAAAGAAAGGTGAAGATGAGAATGAAAAGACTACTAAACAGGGTCACTTGTTTAGTCTTACCAAGGAGATGGAAAATGTAAGAATACAAGTTCCCCTTACAGAATTGGCAAAAACACCTACTTATTAAAAGGAGATTACTGAATTTGTTAATTTAAAAGAGAGTGAGAGTGATACTGTAAATCTGCAGGAAGATAAACTAGTAGTGGCTTTTGGCCCACATGTAGAGGAAGTAGATTCTTCAATACTTCCTTTTTATATATCCCTATTGGTTCATGATTTCCTTTTACATAATTGCATGTTTGATTCGGGGGCTTCACATAATCTTATTCCTTTGTCAGTGATGAAGTAACTTAATTTACAGGTGACCAAACCTTACAGAGATTTGTATTCTTTTGACTCAAACAAGGTCAAGTGTCTGGGGGTTATTAAGGATCTCACAGTGTCATTAGCCCAAATTCATCTAGAAGCTTGGTCATGGATGTTGTAGTAGCAGATATCCCTACTAGATTTGGAATTCTTCTATCTTGGTCTTTGGGGGCTAAACTGGGAAGTGTTTTGAAGTTGTATTTTACGTACATTTTTATACCAGTTTTTGATGGGGAGGAGAGGAGATTGTACAAAGAAACTAGCTTTGTAAAAAAAATTACAAAAAACAGAGCAAGCAACTCACCTGTGTGTAGTTAGGAGAAGGATGATGTTGCTTGTTTCGCATTGCATGATAATGCAGAGCTGGCTGAAGATAATCAGAAGCAGCTTGTTTTAGCCAATGTAATTACAAAGCTGCAAACGGGAGAAGTGTGGAAATGTTCCTTTGATGGAGCTTACTCCAAGGAAGGAAGAAGTGTTGGTTTTCTTCTAATTGCACCTCGAGGTAATTTTTTTTCTTTTTCTTTCAAATTAGAGTTTGAGGAAACTAATAACATGGAAGAATATGAGTCCTTTATTATTGCGCTACAAACAGCCAAAGAGATGGGAGTCAAGTCAATTTTTGCTTTTGGATATTTTGAGCTAATTATTAAGCAAATAAAGGATCATTGCCAAACAAAGCATCCTAGACTTTGGGCATACAGAAATGAGGTATGGGTTTTGATTGAAAATTTCTTTGAAGCTTTTAACATTCAATTCATTCCTAGGGATGAGAATAGATTGGCAGATTCATTGGCTGTGGCTACTAGCACTTTCAAACCTCCTATTAATCCAAGATTAAGATATGAGGTAGAAATGAGATACAGACCTTCTGTTCCTAATAATGTTAAGAACTTGCAAGTTTTTGAAGATGACCAGCATATTAAGGAGTTTTTGAATATGGTTGAGGAGTTCCAGGGTACAGATATTGATTAGGACGAAGAAGATACAACAGAAATTGCAAGAGCTAGTGGTTTTAAAGATTCAATAGAAAATCAGAAGATCTTTCAATTAAAAGACATTTTTATGTTAAAGGGACATGTTCCTCTTGAAAGGATTTTTAAATCAAATGATGTGGCTGTGGACTCAAGGAAAATATCACAGTATGAACATATTCAAGATCACAACATTGGCACTTAAGAGAATCCCAGGTTAGTCAAATTATATGTTGGAGTTCCACCTAATTTTCAAGAAATATATATTAAACCTTTCAAGAATTATGTTGATGTGTTTTCATGGTCCTATGAAGATCTCAAAACGTATGATGTAAATATTATTCAGCATAAAATTCCTTTGAAGGAGGGGGTTAAACCCTACAAATAGAAGCTTAGGAATATAAATCCTCTGCTTCTACCATCATTGAAAAGGAGATCAAGAAGTTGCTTGATGCTAAAATCATAGTCCCACTCAGATATTGTAATTGGGTGGCTAATTGGGTACTTGTCAGAAAGAAAAATGGAGAAATAAGGTTGTGTGTTGACTTCATAAATCTAAATAGAGCTTATTTGAAAGAAAATTATCCTTTGCCTAAAATGGATCATGTGCTGCAAAAGGTAACATGATCTTTTAGAATGTCAATGCTAGATGGATTTTCGAGTTATAACTAGGTGGCTATGGACAAGGAGGATTAGAAGAAAAAAATGTTCACAACTCCGTGGGGAACATTTATGTATGCCAGAATGCCTTTCAGATTGATGAATACAGGAGATACATTTCAAAGGGCTATGGAAATTTATTTTATTGGAGATAAGTTTGTAGTAATATATTTGGATGATATTACTATTTTTTCTAAGTCTAATGAAGAACACTTAGATCATTTGAAAAGGAATTTTGATAAATGTAGAATATTTGGACTTTATTTAAATCCCAAGAAATCAATTTTTTCTTTGGACGAAGCAAAATTGTTGGGACACATTGTTTCCAGAGAACGAGTGAAGATAGATCCAGCTAGAGTATAAGCTATGTAGAAAATACCATTTACCAGAAGTAAAAAGGATATTCAAAAGTTTCTAGGAAAGATTATTTTCCTAAGAATATTTGTATCCAATTATGCAGAAATCTTGAAAGAAATCACTAATATGTTGAAGAAGGAGAATGAAGTGCACTAGACCAAGGAAGCTAAAGAATCATTTTCTAGAATTAAAGAGGCATTGCAGGCAGCTCCAGTCTTAATCAGCCCTAACTATAAGAAGCCTTTCCAATTTTTTCATTTGCCTCATGAAGTTTGATAGTTGCTATCTTACTACAGAAGAATGATGAAGGGAGAGAGCATCCGATTGCATTCTTTAGTAAGATTCTTAGAGATTCTAGGATGAAATATAATATTCTTGAGAAGCAGGTGTATGCCTTGGTAAAACCCTGAAAGCTTTTAGAACTTAAATGCTAAAAATGTTAATAGAATGCAACTTTCAGGCATTGGGAATTAACTTTGTTGGCACTTATAAATGAAAAAGCAGCCGAAGAAAATGAAGGAGAGAAAGATCTAGGAATGAAGATCAGGTATAAATTTTTATGTTTAGAATGGTATAAACATATAATTCATTATTTTTGCTTTCTTTCTTGTCCTCAATCCTTAGAGAGAATAAAGTATAGGGAACTAAAGGTTAAGGCACATCCATATGTGATTATGGAAGGCAGATTGTACTGGAAGGATCCAGCTAGAATTCTATTAATATGTTTAACAAATGATGAATTTATCGAAACAATCAAAGATTATCATGAGGGATTTTGTGGGGGACATTATAGTTGGAAATTAACTGCACACAATATCCTTCAGGGTATATTTTATTGGCCTAACTTATTTGGTTATACCTATAAGTTTGTTAGAAGTTGTCAAAAGTGTCAGCTTTTTGCTGGGACGAAGAGATTACCTCATTGACCTTTAATTCTAGGAATTTGTTGGAGAAATCAATCCACCCTTAGGCAGACAACACAGGTGGGTTCTCATAGCAACATATTACTTCACCAATTGGGTAGAGGCAATTCCTACTAAGAGGGAAAACGATTAGATAGTGATGAAATTCCTGGAAGAAAATATTTTTAGCAGATTTGGCTATCCCGTTAAAATTATAACAGGCAACATCAATTCTTCAACTCAAGTAAGTTCATCACTTTTTGTCAAAAGAATAATGTTATTTTGTCTCCTTCAAAAGCTTACCATCATGAGGGAAATGGATTAGCTAAGTCTACTAACAAGACTTTGATGAAGATCCTAAAGAAAACCATTGCAGAAAATCAAAGAGATTGGGATGCTAAGCTAAACTTTTCTTTGTGGGCTGTTAGAGTAACTACAAGGAGATCCATAGGGAAATCACCTTTTGAATTAGTATACAGAACTCAAGCTCTGTTATGATTCAGGAGGCAAAGGAAGAGCCAAATGCTTTGGTAAGAAGAATGAACAAATCAATGGAGCTTAGCGAAAATAGGGACAAGGTAAGGGACAATTTGATTATATATCAATCCAAGATGAAAATTGTTTTTGAGAGGAAAGCCAAGGAAATCGATTTTTAAGTTGTAGACGTAGTATTGTGATGGGATACCAAAAGAGAAGATGAGGGTAAACATGGGAAATTTGATCCTCTCTAGTATGGTACTTTTAGAATTTCTAAAGTGAGATCCAATAATACCTTCATCCTTGAAAATCTTGACGATGAGACTTTATAGTTGCATGTTAATGGACAACATTTAAAATACTACTTCTAGTTCTAAAGAATAAGCATCAATTCATTGTGAATACCAGAGTGAATTCATTGTACAAATGCCATAGTATTTCAGTTTATGCAGAGCAATATATGACTACATGCCCAAGGTGGAGGCACTAATCTACGATTCTTAGTGCTTCTATGGAAAAATCACTATCCCTAGGTGGAGCGAGATGTTGTAACATGCATCTTTCCATAAAATTTATTTTTCATTCAAAAAATCTTTTGAAAATACTTTAGAAAATAGATAAAGCAAAAATAAGAAGCAATAATGATATATGAGAGGCCGAGGGTGTTATAGCTCCAAATACCACCTTATGTATTTGTGATGCTTGGCTTACGGCCTAGGGAAACCCCTCCTTCCAAACTTGGTCCAAATATTTAGAAAACATTGTTTTACTACCTCTACGTGACTTTGTCCTATATTAAACGCGTGTACACACGGGTCAGTATATACCCAACCCATGTATATGTCTTAAAACACTTTAAAAAATTAAATTTCCTTAGCTATGGGCGGAGATCATGGGTTTTACCTGTTGATTACCTATTAGCGCCTGTGACCCAATTGTTCACGTCTGCTTCCCAACTAAAAAACTACTTTGGGAGAAGTATAAAAATACTTCAATGGAAAGGCCTTAAGGAGGAGATAAAATAGAGAATTACTCTATTGAGATTATCCCTTGATCAAGTCTGAAGATCCTTGTGCTTCAAGCACTTCCCCAAGGTCAGGAAACCCTTGCTTCCTTGAGAGTTGATATCCTTTCACTTGTGGGAGATATCCTTGTGTTGGTTATGGAAGCAACCTTTTGAAGACCAAGATTGGACGGACCTGGAGGACGGTTCCGCTTGGAGCCAGAAGTGGAAGACTCAAGTGAACTCTTTCTATGCTTTTATTATAGTTATCTACAATAAAAGAAAAAATATATTGTTCCTGATATCAACTTTGTTCATGCATCTGATGTCATTATTTTGGTTTATGTGTAAATGACTATTTTAATGTATAACTAACCATCTACTAATATGTCATAAAGTTGATTTCATTTTAATGCTTTATTTATATGCTACTGTGTGTCTTTGAATTGGTTGTTTTGCAAGTTCAAAGATTGTGAGGAGTTGCAAAGAGTTTGAACCCTGACTAGAACTACGCGAACGAAGGACCCCTCGGTATGTACATCGTCGTATAGTTTGCTTGTTTAAACATTTTGCTTGCGTTATTTACTTGTTTTTTGCTATATATTACTCCTGCTCTACTAGGGTTCAGAACCAAAGCCGTAGGGGACTTTATACCTTAACAAAGGGTTATATGGGTCTACATGTATATATGTATATAGCAAAACATAACTCTATCGGAAATTAGAATGCAAAAGAAATGAAGAAATAAATCGCATTTTCAAAGAAAACTAATGCTAAAATATTACCGGACCCGACATATTATAAGCTACGTTTTAAAGTTTGGCGGGTCCACGTTATGGATGGTGACACCACAGATAAACGTTGATCGCGATTAGTGATTGGGTTCCAGACCCGAAAATTTATATGGTGTATTTTACAACAATGACGGGTCCAAAATAATATGACATCTATATATATGCATATGACCCCGCCGATCACAATATGTAATAAGGGCGGGACCCGAATGTATATATATCATATTTTAAAGTACAGCGGGTCCGCCTTTACACAGATATGTTGATAAACACTGATTGCGATTTGTAATGGCTGGACCCGATATTACATTCGTTATGGTTAATTCTTCCGTTGGGTCTTTGGCCAATATAAAATTTATATATATATATGGTTCCTGTGCTGATTACGATATTTTATGATATATTTTAATTATAAAACATTTACACATAAATCCAAAATTTTCATAGTTATGCGGCCTAAGGGTGCATAAGTTAAGTTTTATAGGGATCATCAGGCCGATTGCGATTTGTGATGGAAGTTAACAAAGCACTATACGGGTGGATTTGACAGGTTATAAAGTAAGATTTACTCTTTTTGAGTTCCGTATTAATGAGAGGTTAACGTTAAGTTCACTTTGTAATGTGGAAAATCAGGTATTAGAGTCGAAGTTGAAAAGCAAGACAGATCTGATATATATTTCTTTGCATTTCGGCCAATCAGAATGCCCAAGATTATACAAACTAAACACATTACATTACAGCTAAGAGGAACTAAGCATCATTAGAGTGTTTATAGATGAATTTAGCAGCGAGCCAACAAAACAAGCTAGTAGTTACCATCTCTTTCTAAATTTAGTTTTGTTTTGTTAATTCTTGTTCTTCAATGTTTTTTTACCCTGTGTAAATTCTCTAGCAGTTTTATTTCATATAGTTAAAAAGCAATTAGATAGGTTTCAGAAATCAATAACTGTTCCACAATGTATACAAAGTGGAAAATTTTCTAAGAAAGGGTCGGAATTTTGGAGAACCAGGCCACTATATTCGTGATAACATCATTGATTAATGAAAAAACCAGAATTTTCTAGGATTTGTTACATATAATTTGTAAGTTTCGCGATCATGTGTCATGCAATGTTTTCTTCTTTTTAAGTGTATTAATGAAGCTGCACGGTAAAATCCCTTAAAGAGAGCTCCTATATTTAAAGTGCTCACTTCCTTTCCATGTTATAGATAGTAGTTTTTGTGAAAGAATAGCATATTGTATATGATTTATTTCTCATGATCATAATTTCTCTCAGTTACAGATAATGGTTCCTGTGAGAAATCAGCGTATTGTCTTTAACTTCCCCTTCAAACTTTCCTCATTCATCATTTATATTTAGTAAAGAATGGAATTTTGAGATGTTCTGGTCATACATGTTTTAAGAGTCTGAGGCCAAGTTTTCCAAGTCTTTCATTTGGGAATATAATAAATAATAAGTTACAGTAAATAATATTTGTTAATATCTTAAGCACAATTTCCCTACAGCCAGGAAATTGGTTTCTTAAGGAACAATATTACCTCTCGTATTCCTCCCAACTCTGTCTCAATCCATTACTCCCTTCCTCTCCCTTACTCCCTCATTCCCTTTACGCTTGCATCACCTCCTCACACCCTCTCTTACTTTTTCACTATATCCCTCTCTCTACCTCTCCTTCTCCCTCTTCCCCCCCTCTCTCTCCATCCCTTATTTTTCTCCCTCTCTCGACCCCAAGCCCTCTCCCTGTCCATCACTACTCCACTCGCTTAAAGCACCTGCCTCCCCCTACCCCCCTCCCCTTACTCCCTCACTTGTTAGCTTGCATTCACTCTGCCTCACTCCTTACCCCTCTCTCTATATCTCTCTCTCTCTCTTCCACCTTTTCCCTCCCTCTACTATTCCCATATTCCTCTCCTTTCCCCACTTCCTCTCACCTTCTCTATCTCACTCATACTATTCATATCCTTCTCTCTCTCTCTCTCCACCTCTCTCTGTCCCTCTCCTCCTCTCCCTCTCTCTCTTGCTTCCTTCCTATTCCTCACTCCCTCAAAATAATTCTCATTGCATTTTCCCCTCCCCCTCTGTCACTCTCCCACTCTTTCCCTATCTCTCTCTATTTCTCCCAGTGTATCCATCCTCCTCTCCCTCTCTCCCCTATCTCTCTCTCTCTCCCCCTCTTTCTCTTACTCTCTCTCTCTCCCTCACTCCATCTTTCCATCTGCCTTTTCTCACTCACTTTCTCTTACTCTCTCTCTCTCCCTCACTCCATATTTCCATCTTCCTCTTCTCACTCACTTTCTCTCTCCCTCTCTCCCTCTCTACCTACCTCACTCCCTCAACCCCTATCTGAGTCCTTTTCCACCCCCCTCTCTATCTACCTCCTTTGCTCCCTCCCTCTGACTCTCTCCCTCATTCCCTTTACCCTTGAATTTCCCCCTTACATCCTCTCTTTCTCTCTCACTCTATCCATGTCTCTCTCCCACTCCCTCTCTTTCCCTCTCCTTCTCCCTCACCTTTCCTCCCTCTCCCTTCCTCTTCCTCTCCCCCTTCCTCCTCCACATTGTCTCCTTCCCTCACTCTCTCTTTATCAATCCCTCTCTCTCAATCTCTCTTCGTCTTCCTCTCCCTCTATCTGATATCTCTCTCCCTCTCTTCCTCTCCCTCTCTCCCTCTCCATCCCCTCACTCTCTCTCCCTCTCCATATATCCCTCTCCCAAACTCTCTTTCTCTCCCTCCCTTGCTTCCTCCCTCTCCTTCTCTCCCTCATGCCCTTCCCCCTCGCATCATCATCACAACCCTTCTGTTTCTCTCTCACTATATATATATAGATAGATATATCCCCCTTTCCCTCTCTCTCCATTTTACTCTCTCCCCCTTTCCCTTTCCATCTACCTCCCTCTCTCCCTCCCCCATTCTGCCTCCCTTCATCACTCTCCCTCCCTCTCCACACTCCCTCTACCTCCCTCATTCCCTCTCCCTCTCACTCATTTTCTCTCAACCTCCCTTACTCCTTCACCCTCTCGCCCTCTCTTATTCCCCCACTCTCTCTATATCTCATTTCATCC
>APFE031102315.1:0-22489 GCA_000404065.3 Pinus taeda | reverse complement strand
GGCTATCCGGAAATGACAAGGCTAGGCTGAAAAACATTGTCACTCCTGGAAAAACCCATGCCAATGAAAAAAAGAGAACCAATAACACACATGCACCATCTTGCATTCCAAATATAGCAAGGAAGCCACACATGCAAATCAAGACGTGCAAAGTATATTGCTATCGCTGCTTGATCCTAATCTTCCTTGCTTGATTTCTACTTCCTCTTTGCCTCCTTTGCCTTTTCTGATCCAATATTGAAATTCTCTAAGAAAAATCTAAGTGTCCAAGAGTGCAAGAGAGAGAGAATTTAGAGAGAGATCCAAAATTAAACTTACAAAATTCTACACTAGAGAAGCCTGAGCAAAAATCTTGAGCAAAAGCTTTCCAATTGGTCCTCATAATCCCTTATATTAACGAGGCCTCTATTTTCTTGATTTTCCATTATTTTCCTTCATTTTCCTTCTGACATGTGACTTGTGACCTTTCACCTCCCTTTTCTCTTAAGTTCCATTACTTCCATAAATAAATGTGCCAAAAATGTCATTTGCCTTTCCAAATACTTTGTCATTGCCTTTTCCAATTTCCTTTACCCATAATAACTGAAATAAACACCCACTAGGATGTTTTGTCCACCATTCAACTTGGAATACGTGTTCGATGACCTTGGACATATATTTTACTTTACTAACTTTTACATGGAATTTTTACCAGGGTTGTTACAGTACCCTCCCCCTTGCGGGAACATTGTCCTCAATGTTTAATGCCACCTATAACCAATAAGACCACTGCAATTGAACATACTACCCATGGAGCTTTATAACTTAGCTCGTCATAGTATTTACAATTGTAGAGTTTCTCACTATAGATCACCTAATAATGAAATATACTAAAGCAAAACACTTGATCTACTTCTACAAACAAACTTGCGGAAGCTTAATCGATTTTGAGCAAGATCAAATAGAACACATATAACAGAGAATGAGAAATAAATCACACATGAACACAGAAGAATACTCTGGGGAAAGCCTCAGCTAAAAACCCCGCTATCTATATTATCATACAAGTGGAAATATACACCTATACAAGTGGAGCATGGATGCCACTAGAAATATACAGCTACGCCGTGAGGAATTTTCCTGTCTCCTAGTACCCACAATCCACACTAGATCACTAGGCCCTAACCGAGACTCCAGTCTCCAGGATTTATGGTATAACCCATCTCGGGATTACTATACCTGACAAAGAGCACCCACCTTTAGGCTTTACTGTATATCCTGCCATTCATCGGCTGAGGATGCCTAGGTCCACCGAGACAACACAAAATATGGCTTTAACACAACCCATAATCTAGTTTAGGGGTTAACAGGCCATGTGTTCTATGATTTAGAGATCCACCTCATTTAGCTTTGAATCCATTCGACAATCCACCTCAACCAAAACATGAGAACCCCATCACACCATGGCTATCCAGAAAGGACAAGGCTAGGTTGAAAAACATTGTCACTCCTGGAAAAACCCATGCCAATGACAAAAAGAGAACCAAGAACACACATGCAACACCGTGCATTCCAAATATAGCAAGGAAGCCACACAAGCCAATCAATACGTACAAAGTATCTTGCTATAGCTGCTTGATCCCACTCTTCCTTGCTTGAACTCTACTTCCTCTTTGCCTCCTTTTCCTTTTTTGATCCAACGTTGAAATTCTCTAAGAAAACTCTAAGTGTCCAACAGTGTGAGAGAGAAAGAATTGAGAGAGAACTCCAAAATTAAACTTACAAAAGTCTACACTAGCGAAGCTCGAGCAAAAGCTTTCCAATTGGTTCTCATAATCATTTTTATTAACGAGGCCTCTAGTTTCTTCATTTTCCATTATTTTCCTTCATTTTCCTTCTCACATCCAGCCTATGACTTTTCACCTCCGTTTTCTCTTAAGTTGCATTACTTTCATAAATAAATGTGCCAAAAATGTCATTTACCTTTCCAAATACTTTGCCATTGCCTTTTCCAATTTCCTTTAGCCATAATAACCGAAATGAACACCAACTAGGATGTTTTATCCACCATTAAACTTGAAATACAATTCCCATGACCTTGGTCTTATATTTTACTTTACTAACTTTTACATGGAATTTTCACCAGGGTTCTTACAATACCCTCCCCCTTGGGGGAACACTGTCCTCGATGTTTAATGCCACCTATAACCAACAAGGCCACTGCAATTGAACATACTACCCATGGAAGTTTATACTTATCTCATTGTAGTATTTACAATTGTAGAATTTCTCACTGTAGATCACCTGATAATGCAATATACTAAAGAAAAATACTTGATCTACTTCTACAAACAAACTTGCGGAAACTTAATCAATTTTGAGCAAGATCAAATATAACACATATAACAGAGGATGAGAAATCAATCACACATGAATACAAAAGAATACTCTGGGGAAAGCCTTAGCTAAAAGCTCCGCTATCTGTATTATCATACAAGTGGAAATATCTTCAGGTTACACAAAGCTTTTAGCTCACAAGCTATCAAGCTCTCAGTAGAATCCCTCAATGCTGCTCATAGACATAATAGAGATAACATATGCCTTCCCTTAGTCCTCCAAGCCTCCTATTTCCTTGTGCAGTTTATCCTGAGTCCTTTGGCTGCCACCTGTGTGAATTCACCTCTCACACAACTCACCAAACTCAGAAGTAACTGCACAATTTCCAAGGAATGAATTCCTTTTGAATGCAAGAGATATCCTCAATGGAATATTCTTGCAACTGATAGTACATTGTCCCATCCTCTGATCTCAACTAGGTCTGTGATTGAACTAACATGCATGAGTTATTTATGAGAGAATATTCAGTTATCTAAAGTACACTAGTTACATGCATGCATGCATTAACTAACTGAACTCACAATTAGTTCCACAAGCTGTTGGAACTAATCTAACTGGACTTAACTCAGTTAACTGAGATAACTAATTACAACTCAAAGTACAACTGATTCCGATCTCCTTAATTAAGGGATAAGTTCTTCAATCAAATGGAAAACTGTTACATGTCTTCACATGGACTTCATGTTTGATTTTCTCCAACTAATTAACTCAAGATGAATTAATTAATTATTTTTCAAACAAATGTTAAGATCAAATTCGAATTTTAATTCTCAATTTTAGTTTAGGGACTAACTAAAATTGGAATCTATCCCGAAATGCTATTTTTAGCACTTCTATATTTAGCATTTCTTGTTGCTATTTTCAACACTCCCTCTCAACAAGAAAGGGATTATATGTCACCTCAATCCTATCTCTGTGGAACTCAAATTTTCATTTTGACAATGCCTTAGTCAAAATATCTACATCCTGCTTCTTGGTCAAAACATACAGCAACAACAGGATCCTCTTCACAACACAGTCTCGAAGATGATGATATCGGACATCAATATGCTTAGACCTATCATGAAATATTGGATTCTCAGAGAGTTTGATACAACTCTGATTATCACAATAGATCACAGTTGGATCCATCATCTGACAAACAATCCAACTATAATTTTCCGCATCCAAATGGCCTCACATGCTACCTGGCTAGCAGCCATGTATTTAGCCTCTGTTGAGCTAAGTGAAACTGACCTCTGTTTCCTACTGTACCAAGAAACTGCAGCAGAACCAAGGTTGAAAATTCCTCATGAAGTGATCTTTCGATTTGATGAACTCCCTACCCAATCTGCATCTGTGAAACCCTGAGGCTTCACTCCCTCTGTCTATTTGCACCATAATCCATACTAAGATGTGCCTCTGAGGTATCTCAGCACATGCTTCGATACCTTCCAAAATAGCTTGGTAGGCTAAACCATAGCTTGACTCAGTTGGTTTACCACAAAGCAAAAATATGGTCGTGTGTTTAGTAAATACATCAATGAACCCACAAGCTACTGATAAACAGTAGCAACTACTACCTCACCTGATGTAGCATCCTCCTTCCTCTAGTTTTCTGCTAAAGGAGTCTACATGGGCTTGCACTTCTCCATGTGGAATCTCCTAAGTATCTCATTGGCATACTTGCCTTGAGACACAAACACTTCCCCATCCTTCTGCCACACCTCCATGCCTAGAAAGTAGTGCATAAGACCCATGTCTTTCATCTTGAACTCTCTTGCAAGGTCCTCCTTGCAAGACTTGATAAACTGATCATCGCCTGTCAATATCAAATCATCAACATAAAGAACAATGATCAATGGTTTACCTTCTACCATGATGTGGTAAAGGTTTGCATCTGCTTCACTCTTTGTGAAGCCCAACTAGGTGAAATAGTTGTTGATCCTGGTGTACCAAGCACGAGGTACTTGCTTCGACCCGTACAAATCTCTCTTGAGTCAACACAAATGTGACTCATGATCGAAGGTCTCAAATCCTTCCAGCTGCTCTATGTACACCTCTTCCTCAATCTTGCCATTGAGGAATGTTGTCTTCACATCCATCTGAAGGGTCTTCCAACACATCTTTGCTGATAGTGCCAACATCAATCTGATAGATGAGTACCTTTCTACAGGAGCAAGTCTCATCATAGTCGATCCCCTTGACCTGTGGAAACCACAGGCAACAAACCTTGCCTTTTGTTTCTCCACACTACCATCAGCTGCTTGCTTTACGTTGTAAAGCCATTGGGAACTCACCACTGACTTGTCCTCTAGTCTTGGGATAGCATCCCAAACATTTTTCTAAACTATGGAGTCATACTCCTCCACCATAGCATCAACCCAGACTCGTTGTTGCACTACTTCCTCGAAGTAAGATGGTTCGGACTCTATACGTTCCCTAACCAAGGCCATGTAACCAGTGTACCGCTTGGGTGACCTCCTTTATCTGTGCTGAGAAGATGGTTGTCCCAATTATCTCTTGCATACAACATCAATCTATTAGCTTCCCTTGAGCATTTCCACCCATCTCTGGAAGACTCTACATGAGTGGATGTCTCCACTCTTGGATCCTCTGCATGCGGCTGCTCCGCGTCAGTCTAAGGCTCCTCCTCCTTAAGAACCAAAAGTTCCTCCTCTGCATGCAACTTGAGCTCCCTCTCAAGGGAAACTCGCATGAACTTCTGCTCGTCGAACTTCATATCTTTGTGTATCACTGTCCTCTCACTATTAGGCAAGAACACCTGATAGTTGTGGGCTGTATCAGTGTACCCTACAAGTATCGCCAACTCAGCTGTTGGCTCTAACTTCTTTCGGGCATCTTTGGTCACATGGCAATAAAGCGATGATCCAACGATCCTAAAGTGACTCACATCTGGTCTCTTCCTGGAGAAGGCCTCCACTGGTGTCTTCATCCCCAGTTTACGATGCAAGCTTCTATTCTGCAAGTATACTGCTATATTGCATGCCTGAACCCACAAATGAAGTGGTAGGCTTTGGTCATGCAACATCACCTAAGCTACTCCCACAATTGATTTGTTCTTCCTTTCATCCACTCCATTCTGCTGTGCATTATGGGGTGCCATCAACTCCCGTTTAATTCCTTCTGCTGCACAAAAGTCCTTAAATTATTGGGAGATATACTCTCCACCATTGTTGCTTTGCAAGGCTCTTATTTTCTTTCTATGTTCTTTCTCAACCAAGGCTTTTAACTCACAAAACGTTGAGAAGGTTTGATCCTTCTTCTGCATGAAGTAGATCCAACATCTACAAGAAAAATCATTAATAAAAATAACACAGTACCTTTGTTTAGTGGTGGAGGCTATCGAGAATGGTCCACACACATCTGTATGAACTCGCTCCAAGATTGATCTAGCTCGACTGTCTTGATTTTGAAAGGAATATTTTGCATACTTACCCAAGGTATAACCTTTGCATGTATCCACTTTCTCTATTTTACCCTTGGGAAGTCCAGTAGAAATCTGCTGCATGATCTTTAAGGCCCCATGGTGCAAGTGGCCCAATCTTCTATGCCATAGCTCGCCAATACCTTGGCTTTGCACCAACTCTGCTTTAGAACTCAATGCAGCATAGTCATCTACCTCCAACTTGTAGATATTCTTTACTTGAATCCCAATCCTCTTGGTCTGTCCAATGTCGATATGCCTGAAGAATGCCTTTCCTTTATTAAAGACTACATCATAGCTTTTGTCTTCCAACATAGTGACGGATACCAGGTTCTTCTTCAGAGCAGGCATATACTTTACATCAGTTAGGATGAGAGGAGCTCCATGCTCCCTCTGAAACACAACCATGCCTTCACCTGAGACATGGTATTTTCCATCATCGCCCATCTCTATGCGCATTTGGAGGTCCTCCTCCAAGGTATTAAATAGATTGTTGTCTTCGGTCATGTGGAATGAAGCTCCACTATCCAGGTACCAAACACAACCCACCATCGATGAAACCATGCATGCGATGAGGGTGAAATCCAATTCAAACTGTGAGGCCAATGCCTCACCATCTAATCCTTTCGAGGATCCCTTCTTGGATTTTTTCTGTGGACAATTTCTAGCATAATGGCCCACCTCATGATAATGAAAGCATCGGACTTTCGATTTGTCAATCTTCTTCCCACCATGGGAAGAATGCAATTTGAAATGAAACACCTTCCCTGTCCCTTTCCTCGCCTTACTCACTAAGGCTAGATTTTCTTCATCATCATGCTTTGATGAAGATCTATCTCTGGTGCTTCCACTTATCTCCTCCTGCATCAGATTCGACCACAGTCATTCCCAATCTAGCAGTTTCTCTCTTCCATTTACTGAGTCTTGGTAGCTATGCCAGCTCTTAGGAAGATCAAGGAGAGAAAGGCTCACCATGTCATCATCGACTATCATGATTCCTATACTTCCAAGCTCATCCCTACATGTGGTGAGCTTGTTTAGATATGTAGAGATCGTGTCGTCCTTTTCACACTTGATTTTCCGAAGCTTGTCTTTGAGTGCCAACTTCCTTTGATCACTATTGTTTTGATATAGATCCTCCAATGTTTTCCAAATTGAAAATGGTGTCTCCTTCCCATGGAGTCTCAAGACAATGTGGTCTCGAACTCCCTCCAGAAGAATCCTCCTCGCTCGAGCCACACATTTCTTCCATTCGACCAATTCTTGGGCATTAGCAGCTATTGGCTTGGGAACTTCTTGATCAATGAAGTCCTTCAAACCATTGTCCTCTAATACCGCTTCCATGCGATCCTTCCAGGCTATATAATTCGAGCTGCCATCCAGGGCATACTCGAGTGTCAAATTGTTGAACGCCATTGGTGAAATTTGAGATGTGATAAGAATTCGATTTTTATAATCAGGAACTTCAAACTTCAAACTTCTCCCTTCTTTGTATATTGTTCTCTACTTTGATCACCTTTGCTTTGATACCATGTAGAATTTCTCACTGTAGATCACCTGATAATGCAATATACTAAAGAAAAATACTTGATCTACTTCTACAAACAAACTTATGGAAGCTTAATCGATTTTGAGAAAGATCAAATATAACACATATAACAGAGATTGAGAAATCAATCACACATGAACACAGAAGAATACTTTGGGGAAAGCCTCAGCTAAAAACCCCACTATTTGTATTATCATACAAGTGGAAATATCTCCGGATTACACAAATCTTTAGCTCACAAGCTATCCAACTCTCAGTATAATCTCTCAATGCCGCTCATATATTGAATAGACACAAGATATGCCTTCCCTCAGTCCTCCAAGCCTCCTATATCCTTGCGCAGTTTCTCCTGGGTCCTCTGGCTGCCACCTGCGTGAATTCACCTCTCACACAACTCACCAAACTTAGAAGTAACCATGTAATCTCCAAGGAATGAATCCCTTCTGCATGTAAGAGATATTCTCAATGGAATATTCCTGCAACTGATAGTACACTATCCTATCTTCTGATCTCAACTGGGTCTCTGACTGAACTGACATGCATGAGTTATTTATGAGAGAATATTCAGTTATCTGAAATACACTAGTTACATGCATGCATGCATTAACTAACTGAACTCACAATCAGTTCCACAAACTATTGGAACTAATCTAACTAGAGTTAACTCAGTTAACTGAGCTAACTAATTACAACTCAAAGTGCAACTCATCCTGATCTCCTTAATTAAGGGATAACTTCCTCAATCAAAGGGAAAATTGTTGTATGTTTTCACATAGACTTCATGTTTGATTTTCTCCAACTAATTAACTGAAGGTGAATTAATTAATTATTTTTCAAACAGTTGCTAAGATCAAATTCAAATTTTAATTCTCAATTTTAGTTCAGGGACTAACTAAAACTAGAATGTATCCCAAAATCCTATTTATAGCAATGCTATTTTTAGCATTTCTTGTTGCTATTTCCAACAACAATGACCACTACTGAAGATATGACAATCATACAGCGTACTGGAGCTTTATAACATAAATCACTACATTATTTACTATAACAACCACATATACTTATACACATTTGCTTCAACCAACAAATAACCATATTGTCTATGGAGATTTATAAACTAGCTCAATATATCATTTACAATAATATACATATATACACATATACACATTTGATCAACCATTAAATAAAAGGATATGATGCGTGCATCAATCAACAAGGGACTCCAGAGGCTCACACCTTCACCCTCAAAAGTAGTTCTACGATTCACCTCCTTCCCAGTAAGCCTAGAATCCACTGTCAAAGTCAAAGCTGCATCCAATGCCCAATGCTACAATCCTGTGCCACTTATCCTCTCAGTGAACAGTTACTGACTCATTGTCCTAGGTTGCACTCCCAATGTGCATCTAATTTAAGGAAATGCTTATGACCAAAACAAATCCATCCCCAACCTTCCCTTCTCTGCTACATAGTACCTTAGGAAATTCAGTCACCCCCTTCCGTGCAGTCACACACCTTCCAAGTTCCGTTGGCACCCCCATTTCGGGTAATCCATCCCTCGACAAGGTTTCCTCGCATAGGAGGGTCCAAAAATGAAGGTATATCCCTACCTCAAACCATAATACTGGTCATAGCATGCTCATGGAAATCCATGGACATTATTCGGTCCCAATGTCCCATAGTGACCCTGCTCTTGAATGCTTTACCAACATATTGCTGCATATTCTAATTTATTTTGTTGTTGTTGTTAATGATTTCTGTTAGTTTCGACCACCCAACCAGATATTTCATGCTTTCCTTCCAAGCACATAATTTCCATTAGATTCAAAATAAATTGAAATAAATTCACATCAAACCTCATTAGTAGCTCGTCAATAAGGTACACTTGAAACCCTGTTTACTTCCTGTGACAACGAGTCAAAATAGCATCTTTGATTAAATCATTTTGTATAAACATGTCATGTCAAGATAACTCAAAACACAACCATCATAAATAAAAAATATGAATCACATGCAATCATTATAAACCAGAATCATAGATCACATATAACCATCATAAATTAGAATCATAGGTCATGTGTATAATAAAACTGAAATAAAATACTAATACTTATCCTTCATCGATCCTTACTTCTACCTTTGTTTTTGTTCCGTACGCACATTGGATCGGTTACCACAACCGAGAAACACCCAGTTCCCTTTCTTTAATCATGTACACATACACAATGTAAATCACATACATTCCGCACAACTCTCCTAGAGTTCCATCAAATTTCTTCTTTCTCAACCAATTCCCAAGACCCTCAAAACATAAAAGGCAAGAACAAGAAGCAAACAAGAAGAAAATCATGAAAACCAATTAAAAAATGACACCGCAAACAAAGTGGCATAATCATGCACTAAACATAACAAAATTGCAAATCAAGCATAATAAAATGACGAGATATCGAAAGCACAAGACTCTCAATAGACACCATGACTCAATACCCATGGATTCCCAGTGCTTCCAAAACAATGTAAACTTTGAAATAGGAATCGATACAATTACCCATTTTGTAGAGATAGCAAAAAAGTGACTCGATTTTGAGAAGGGGCGATGCATAATACACATTTTTTTTAGAGCATAGTTTCTGGTGCTTTAATTTTTTATTTATTTACATTATGTTTTAGAATGTTAGCGATTTGCATGCTGATTTAAAAAAGTGGCGATTCTGCATTAGGCCCTTTTTCTAAAAGACATTTTTTTACTTTAAATTTTCTAATGTATGAAATGTAAATAATTATTTTCTAAATTTAACAATTTTTGAAGTGGTCTTCTTCTTCATATTTTATTGTTTTTTTTTTCATTTTTTTTTTTTGTACTGAGGTTTTTATTGTTTTGCATATTTAAAGAAGAAGTTCGATATGTTAAAGTTTCAATATTCTACATGTTTATACATCGTTAATTAATTTTTTGACGCACATGAAATATTTGTGTTTAAAAAACAATAATTTTTAACAATTGACATAAAAATAACCATTTTCAACATAAATATAACTAAAAAATTACACATTTTGATAATTTTTTGTTAGACATGACATGTCAAGATCACAATTTTTATAGGAAAAAATTACAAAAAATGGTTAAATAATAGTTCTTTTTATGAATTTCATGTCAAAAAAATTATAATAATCACTGTTTTTTTCAAAAAATAATGATTAACACAAAAATTAATGTGAAAATCACGTAACACAAATATTGAACACATAAAAACATTAATTGAATGCTTATTCTTCTCATAAAATGTCAAAGGCAAATCATTACAAGTATAACTAATTAATAGTTACAAAAAATGAGCTTGATTTCCAAACATAACTTAAATTTAATCAACAATATCATGTAATCCAAACTCTTCATCCTCTAGAGTTTCATCATTGTCTTCTTCCACAATATTTTCTGCTTCACTTTGCTCATTTTCCTTTTCTAATGGATCTTTGATGTCTGTGAATCTCCTAATGTATGCCTTTCCAATCATTCCATGTAATGGTGATGAGGTTCCTTTTCCTTTTTTGCTACACTTGATTCACTAAAGTCCCCTTTCTTCAATCCAATTTATTGCATTGCATCTGGAAGAAATTGAAGAGCATTAATTCTTTGCTGAATAAAATTGGACTATACTGGATCTTTTTCAATGAAAATGCAATTTTTTCCTTTTTTAAGGCAACATGCTAGTGTTGTACCTAATTATCAAGCACAAAAGAAATAATGAAGTAAATTAGTGCAGTGAAACATAAATTAAGAAAGAAGATATTGAAATTTAATTCCGTATAATAAAACTTACTTGAGCCAGAAAATAAATGCAAAACCAAATCTCCTTCATTTGAACATATGTCTATAAGATAGTTAATCAGTAAATATGGTTTTTGATAAATGTTAACTATCTCTCATTTTTCTTTTTTGTCTTCATATGTTAGTTTTCTCACAACAACATCATAAGTCAGTACTTGGATATGACTCTTTCCACCTACCCTATTAAAAATCATAGACATATAACTATCATATTTTGCCAAACCATTAATATGGATGAACTCACAATCATTTATAAATGGTTGATCTTTGTGGTTAAGAAGATTTGACTTTTTCCTGTAACATGAAATAGTAAAAGTTTAATTAAGTTATACATAAATGAATTTTTTAACATTAGTCAAATATAGACTTTCAATGTCTTACCATTTACGTTGCATCCTTGATTTTGTTTTCCCCTTGAAGCTTGACAATAACATTGCCAATTGTGTGTTTGAATGAAATGTCACAAATCTCCATAATGGTGATAATGTGACTTCTAGAAATCTCGCAACCACTTTACTAAGAGCTTGATAATTATAAGGGTCATTATCATAGTCAATGTTTGGGATATTGAAACCATGGGGAATATCTGCAATAACTAGGGCATAATCTCTTTTATGTATGAGTTTAGAAATGTCTTCATAGTCACGTTGTATTTCTTGATATTGAATAGTGTCATGCCCATTCCAAATGAAATGAGTAAGAGTTGGATCAAGTTCAACATTCCTAAGACATTGCTTCTTCAGTATTTCGATCTTAATTTTTTCAATAAAGGTTTTGAAACTATCTGGTGCTTCATTTCCATCCTTCCTCATCTTTAATAAAATAAACAAATATATGATAAGTTATAAATAAAAATAATATATAGATGAATAAAAATGAATGTATAGATCAACATACTTTTTTAAATGCAAGATAAAAAAAATTAGTTTTGATGTAGAACCTGAATCTAGATAGTTGCGTACAACATCATCCCAACTATCTTCATTCAACAATTTAACCATTTGTTCTTGTATTTTCATGTAAACTTTGTGACTGCATAGATCAAATAAAAAAAGTTAATATAACAAATATTATTAGGAACAATATGCTATATTAAAAAGAAAATTATAATCTAAAATAAGTAAAATAATTCAACAAAATTACTTTTCAAATTCCTTGGACATTTCCTCCAATGATAATTCCCCTAACCTCACATGAGATAATATAGCTTTCACAAGTTTTTCATCCTACATTCCTTGCAATGCTCTCCAAGGTGTGATAGTCATATCTTCTAGAAACTGCTTCATTTCAGGACCTGATTTACTATTGCTACATATCAATGGTTTATACCTTTTGGCCTTCTAGTTTTTAATGCCAATGTTCTCCCACATGCTAAGAATCTCATTAATCAATTCCCATATTATCTAGTTCTAAATGACAACTGGAAAATGTTATCATTACCTATGAATAAATCAGTATTTACTCTTCTGCCTTGTTAATTGATTTTCTCCTCAATTTGATAGCCTATGTCAATACAACATTCCTTTCATAAATCTACAGTAACATTTATCTTATCCCCACCACATTTTTCTTCAAATTCACTATGAGTAAATCTAACCCTTTGGATGAAAGTCATAAATATCCTATATTCATTATCTGAATTATAATCCCATGCCACTAACTTTGCTTCTATATCTGATAAACCATCATAAATGATACATTTCATTGTTTCAAAACATGGGTTATTGGGATATTCCTCCATCAATTGTCTTTAAGCTTGTACATAATGGCTCCCCCCCAAGCACATAATAATTGTATTCAAAACATTTTGACTTATCAAATGCTTCTTTGTTGGGAACTTGAACTGGATCAATAAGAAGCACATAATTAACCACATGAGCATATGGATTGTACCTCATCAATGCCTTCAAGTTGTGAACATGCAGGTGGTGTGGCTTTTTGATTTGATATATACATTGTCATTCACTTGCCTTATATATTTGTCTCACATTAAGATGAAATGTACGACCACCCACAATTAAGTTTCTCTTTGTTAAATTCTGTTGAATGGCATTTTGTTTTGTTTTAATAATGCCATCCTCTAAATCAGCTCTTAGTGTAATGGTTTCTTTGATTTCTCTTGAAGTTTCACTAGGATCTTCACTATTGGTAATGAGTACTTGAGAATGTTCAACTTTACTTTTCTTCCTCATAACATTCTCATTATTAACTAGAACAAATTTATTCTTGGGCATTTTTACTTTTTGTCTTTTACGTCTATTCTCCTTTCTAACATCAGTTCCAATGTCATCCTCATTAATGACAACATATTATTTAGTGTCAGTTTTAAATTCCCCATCTTCAAAAGTAACCTGTCTACCTTTGCTAGATTTATCCACTAGAGGCATTTTTTTCTGATCCCTTGGATGTAGTTTTGTAGCATCATGAATTACTACTTTTTTTTTGTTTATCATATATTTTTCAGACACTGAGTAGAAACTGTTGACAACATTCATAATATCATGCTCTATGAAATGAATGCCTCTCAACATAATTGAAACACTTTCAACAAAATTCTGTCAAACAAAATATCACATGTTAATAAAAACTAAGTTATAAAAATATAATGAGACACTTACAATAACGCAAAATATAAATATAAATAACAATAATTACGATATTTTGTGTCATCTCATTTACGATTTTTTTACACGACTTTGTAGATACCTTATTCCTGTCATACAATGAATATAATAATTGATATTTAATCCTTTCATGTGACTTGGGCGGTTTTGCAAGTATATAAACAACTTCACTGTCCGGTACTGAACACATGTCTATGACCTTTCCCAACACCTTATAGATTCCACTATCGTTATGTATATCAACATATAGATATATTTGCACATCTTTTCTTTCTCTTTCTTTCACATACCAAACATTTTCTGAAAGTTTCACTTCTTTTGATTTCTTCCAGTATGAAATCATCTTCTTATCGTTCGAGGCACTTGAAAGATTTGTAGCTATCAGCTCAGGTTTGGTTTGTTCAACAATGTTTTTTGAAGATCCACCTTTAACATTCTTTGGTCGAGAAAGATTCACAGAAATATTCTTTGATGCCATTTTCTTGCAAAAAAAGACACATATATAAATCAATAAATTAAAAAAAAAGAATAGCTTAAATTAACAAACAAAACAACAGACGATAATTAATTTTGTAAAACATGAAAATAAAAAATAAAAATAAGAAATTAAAAAAAAACATCCCCTTGCCACCCCACCCTGAATCAGGCCACCATCCGGCCGGTTGTTGGGTTGCTGGGGTGCGGTGGGGCCAGGCGCCAACCCCCCTACCCCACCCCGGCGACCCAACGACCGGCCTGGGTGGCAGGCCGATTTTTGGGGTGTGGTGGGGGGCCCAACACCAACCCCACTACCCCACCCTAGCGGCTCACCAACGGCCTCCACTCCCCACCCCGATGGCCCAATGGCCCATCAGGGTGACGGGCCATTGGGCTGCTGGGGTGGGGCAGGGTCTAGACAACCAGCCCCCTCGCTCCTCTCCCACGGGCCCATTTGGCCGCCGCGAGCATAATCAGGCCCACCATACCCACTGCGGATGTAGTGGGTAAATCCGTATCATTGAAATTTTTAATTTCTAAAAAAAATAAAAATTCATTAAACTTATTTAATTTTAAAATTTGCACACAACAAAAAAATAAACTAACCTTTCAAATGCAATAATCCTCCATTGAATATGTTCTTGATAGTAATGTAACTGCTGCAAAAATTAACTCCAAGTATTTTAACGAACCTCGAAAAACCTTGATGTGATATGAGGAATAGTGATAATGAAATTTATTATATAGCAGAAATTACAGAATTGTTTTACCAAACGGTTAATGTGGGACTAATTTGTTCTTATAAATTTTAACATGTAAATATGTTATGGCGATATAGGGAACTATAAAAAAGCTAACATTATGGATTTTTTTTACAACACGGTGAATGTGGGATTAATTAGTTTTAGAAGGTATAATAAAAATTAAAAGAAATAAAAAAAAAAAACATTTTGTGTAAATATTATATAGTTTTAAGTAATTAAATTAATTTTAGGTAAAATATTTAGTTTACAATTTTAGTTTACAAGATTCTCATAAGAAAATTTTAGTTAAAATTTTTCAATAAATTGTAGAAGAAAATTATTGAGGGAAATACATGAAACAAAATTTTTGGAGGGAAAAATTTTAGCGAAAACTTTTAGAGGAAAACTTTGGAGGGAAATTTTCATTCTTTAAGCTATATATTATCATTAGGAGAGTCTGTATTTGTATCATTCAACCTCTTTTGTTTAAGATGCATGGATTCTTCTGATAGTAAAGTTTCACTTTGTGAAGCATCAACATCTTCGTTGCATAATAACTCTACTCATATTGACGAGTATAACAGAAATTATTCCACTATGAATGGAGATTCAATTCTTCCACTTAGTCATAATACTAAGGACTATGAAAGTAGCACTGATGAAAGACGGGATGAAGAATTTCAAATAAATAAAGAGTCGTTGTTTCCACTTAGTCCTAATCCTATGGATAATTTATGAGAGCAGCAGTGATGAAGAGCATGATGAAGAATTTCAAAAGAATGGAGTGTCACAGTTTCCACTTAGTCCTAATCCTATGGACTATGAGAGAAGCAGTGATGAAGAGCATGATGGCGAATTTCAAAAGAATGGAGTGTCATGTGTCCACTTATTCCTAATCCTATGGACTATGAGAGTAGAAATGATGAAGAGCATGATGAAGAACTTCAAAAGAATGGAGTGTCACAGTGTCCACTTAGTCTTAATCCTATGGACTATGAGAGCAGCAGTGATGAAGAATTTAAAAAGAATGGAGTGTCACGGTGTCCACTTAGTCCTAATCCTATGGACTATGAGAGCAGCAGTGACGAAGAGCATGATGAAGAATTTCAAATGAATAGAGTGTCATAATGACCACTTAGTCCTAATCCCATGGACTATGAAAGCGGCAGTGATGAAGAACATGATGAATAATTTCAAAAGAATGAACTATCATGGTGTCCACTTAGTCCTAATCCTATGGACTTGTTGTGCCCTACAACAACCCCCCATTTCATATTATTATTATCCCAAAACCATAGTATGACATGGGTCCCCTTTTTAATTTTGGTTTTAATTGGTATCAACTTAGTTCTATTCAAAAAGGCCCAAAGAGATAAAATAAAACATTACCAAAAAGCCTTTTCAATAAACCAATCAAAAGCCTTAACATAAATGATTAATCTTTTGTCATTGCGATAAAGAGATCGCAAGATCACATATCGCAATGACAAAGGGAACACAACTTGAGGACATATTGGTTTTCTCCGATGCGAAATCACTATCGGGTATCGGAAATAAATGAATTGGCGCAATTAAAGCCCCCTTAATCTCTGATGCGATGCGATATCACTATCGGATATCGGCGATAATGAATTAACGCAATAAAGCTCCTTCTTGCTCCGATGCGATGCGATATCGCTATCGGCAATCGGCAATCGACTATGCACGCATTTTTAACTGCCTCACTCGCTACTCCCGACGCAATGCGATATTGCTATCGGTGATCGGGGATTCCAAATGGAACCAATATAATGATTTATGATTTCCCCCCGACGCCCGATTGCGATAAAGACAAAAGCGCAGTTTTCAAAGAAAATCTTAAAAGCGGGTTTAATACGATTTATTCATATTTAAGGCCTTATCTTTCGAAGAGCCATTCATCCGTGCTCAACCGCCAAAATACCCAAGGAACACTTCAAATAAATCATTCGCCATTAATTGAATTGACGGGCATTGATAGGATTGACAAGTCTTAACGGCCATTTAATGAAACAATAAGCCTGCGATCTTTTTACAGATTTTATTCGAGGCCACCTTAAGTCAATCGTTCGCCATGCATTCATCAATGTATATCTCAGTCTATTCGATTTACGCTATCATTTTCTGTATTATGCCCATTATCATCTCTGTGCAGAATTCTTCCACAGAAACAGATTTCACCAGAATGGGGAAGAAGTCCAAGAAAACCACAATGGCTTCTGCTTCGCCGGCCACAGGGCAACCTATTGTTGATCCAAGCAATAAAAAGAAAGGGCTAATATCAGACACAACATGCCTACAACTTGTCAGAGCTACTTGGCAAGGCTCCTATAACCTGATTGAAGCCGAAGAGCCAAGGGTGACAGCAATATAAGTCTCAGCCGATAGCACTAGCAAATCCGAGGCTAATCTGAGCGATTTAGCCAACTCTTTTCTTCATCGAATAGCGGCTCGGGAGCAAATCCTCCCATATACAGATGTGGTTAGATGGGCGATTTAGGAAATCCCGATTACCGACAGAACTTTCAGCACCACAGATGGGAGAATTTTCGGTTCCTTTCGAGCCGAGGATTTAAGGCAAATGTATCACTTACCAGAGGCAGAGAAGAAGTATAACACGACATTCCTGGAGAAATTCCGTGCTGAGAATGAGACTGAATTTGAACCCATTCGAGGTTGGAGACAAAATCCAGCAAAGCACAAGCACGAATCTTCGGGTAAGTACTCAGTTGATTCTCTATGCTCTCCTTATTGTTATGCTGGGATAATGATGTGCAGATTTTGGGGATTACATGATTCAGCCAATTTTACCATAGAAATGGTCCCCTTAATTGAGGCTCCATGTAGTGGTGAAATAATGGATTGGGCAGATATACTATCCGATAAGTTAGCATCTGCAATTCTTGAGTTTAGATTCAAGTCCCGCATCACTGAAAGGTTCATTCCTCCATTTTACTACAGTGCCTATGTATTAGATGTCTTGTGTTTCAATTCTGAATTTCCTGTACTCGGATGGAGGTGGATGTCGCAAGACCCCGCACCCGTCCACATATACCATCAAAAGTTGTGGAAGACCAACTACAAACACCATTTGTATCAAGTCTGCAATGGTTTCATGTTGCCCATTCATTATTCTATTTTCAATAATCCTGCCCCTAAGATTTCCTACCAAGAAGGGATTGAGTTAACTTCCATAGGGAGTTGGTTCGGGGAGGAAAAGTTCACTTATATCAGAGTTTTTGGCACTCAAGATAAACCCCACGTTCTTCCTCTATACATCCCTGATAAACTGTTGGCCAGGGAAATAGCCTATCAAATCATCGCCGACGGGGTTACACAAACTCTCAAGAAAGCTAAAAAGCACGTCTGGCCCTCTTTTCCTTTGAGAATTGGTATCTACACTTTGCATGATTTCAAACATGCAGAGAAAGAAGCTGAGAAAATAAATTCACTAACCCTGGCAACTCTACCGAGCAGGTGATTCGATCCAAACGAAGTCGCCTATAATGCACTCGAACAGGCCAAATTGACCAAGTTCGAGCATAAAGAAGACAGATTTGAGGACTTGTTCGCATCGGCCGAGTCACTGTATCAAGTTAAATTGCTCGCCATAATTGAATACAAAGATGAAGGGCTGGTCGAATTCAATAGAATTAGAGAGAAGAGGTTGCAAACTTTGCCCCTAGACCTGTTAGCGATGACTCCAACAACAGAGTCAAGCGAGCCTGAGCAGCAACTTGATAAAGAAACTCCTGTTACATCAAAGCAACAGGAGGAAGTGCATGAGCAAAGACAAGAAGAGACCCAGGCGAAAGAGCAAGAACATAGTAGTTTAAAGGTAAATGAAGATACACAGATTGATCCGAAATTGCTCCAGGAATGGCAACAATTTAATTCTATTATCGGCAATCTGGAATGCTCTAAAGATGAAGAGACTTCAAAAGAAGTCAATACACAAGAGGCGACTTCAAAGCAGGTTTCAGGTGAAACCAACGACCCACCCAAATCGAAAGAAGCGGAAATAATCCCAAAGGATCCTTCCGGCGAAGTCATTTTGCAGATTGAAGAGATTCCTCCCTTGGATGTCTTCTATAGCCCAAGGGATAAAGCTGTAGTGAAACGACAGAGGAAGAGGAGAAGGATTGATCAACCTTCTTTATTCCCAGAACAAATAGTAACGGGCAATGTGGTATGGAAAGAGGAATTTGACCCCTCTGATGATTTGACAAAGCTATCGCAATATCCTGGAGCTTATTCGGCGGCGACAACAGATAAAGCATCAGAGGTGAGTAGTTTATTGAAGACAAAATATCAGGATATATTTTCGCTACAGGCACAATTATCGGAAGTGCAGCAAAAGGCAGAGCAAGTAGACTAGCAATTGCTAGTACAACAACAAATAAACAATCAGCTAAATAAACAATTGTAGGAAGAAAAACAGAGGATTGACAACAGTGTGGTCCAAAAGAAAAAGGAGCTATCGGAGGCATTGGCGCAACTAAAAGCATCAAATGAACAAATGCTAAAATCCAAAGATGAGCAGATCGCACAATTATCAGCTCAACTTGAGAAAACAAAAAAGCTCCCGCAGGTAGATGAGTTTAAACCAGAGGAATTTCAATTAAACAAAGGATTGATAAATCAGATGAAGCTTTTGTGTCAGCAAATCACGTAGGCAGAACCATTGTGCGACTTAGCGGCATCCATAAGTGAAAAAGTAGAAAAGGCAAGGACATATTTGGATCAAGCCGAAGAAACATTGACAAATTTTTTGGAATGGCAAGATTCCGATCAAGGACAGGTAGCTAACCTACCAAGGATTCTAGAATCGCACAAAGAAATATTATTCACATAATGGAAATCTCAGTTAATGAAGGCAGAAAGAGAGATTTTAAGATGCAAGACAACCACTAGTAATTTGGTTGAATTGGTTAATAATACTTTTTACTTGTCTAACATGATTTCTCAATGTACTCCAGACCAATTAACAGCAACGAAGATTTTGGAGCAATCATGTTACCCAGAGTTGGAGAAAAATGGAAGGTTAATTGCGGGAATCAACAGTTTGACATGGGATGCCTATTGGTTCTTTTTAGTGAAGCCACACAGCCAGAGAGCCACCCTCAAATGCCTCACAGATGCGATCGGGTATATTATCCCCGATATTCAGGATGCCACCTTTGCTGCCCAACTCAGCTTGCGCCTCAACAGACCACCCGAAGTGGAGCCAATTCTTGCGATAAGCCAGCTCAGGTTTAAAGGCAAGCAACCTGAGTCATGATTCACATCGCCGACTGCCAGATCGCTCCCAAGAAGATAGATAGTATTAATTGATGTCAATTAAGTAGGATTTTGTTTTCATAGATTTTTTTAGTAGTATTTATAGACCCTTTCATGCATTTAGAAAGGGTCGTAAAGTTTTGTATATGACTTAAACCCTGAGGTTGCACTATTGTACTTCAGGGATATTCTTTTATGAAACAGGACCAATCATTCTGATTTTGATAAGGAGGCTTTTATACAAATGTGCACTACTGTCTTTGTTTGAAAGCATTTCTGTGTTCAAGGAAGAATTTCAAATAGCGATTGATATTGGGATTGATTAGCAGCTCATGTGGTACTATTATCTATGTCTGGACTCATTCTTGTTATATGAATTGTCATTTGATTGCTCTTGCTATTATCGCTTATATATATGTGTTTTAATAGCATCCTTTATGCATCCCACTATCGGTTGTTTATAGCATGCTTTTCTTCCAATAATATATGTATCGATGATATAAATGATAAATGCAGTAATTTTGTGTTAATAACTTTGTTTAACTATTTAACTGAACATAGAACCCCATAAATCTTCAATTCACATTGTGCAGTTAGATAGAACTAAAGTTCAAGTTTTAGGGGAAATAAACTTCGTTACAATCAAGTTATCGACGGATCCACGAATAGTCCAAAGGATTGATATCCTAGTCGCCGATATACTTGAGTTCTATGGGTTAATTTTAAGCATGGATTGGTCAGAAAAGCTCCATGGGTATATTTCCACCGATTGGTCCCATATGTGGCTCCCCTATAAGGGCAAGCCCAATCAAATAAAGATCGATCGGGAGAAACATATGACCCACACTGTTACAGAATTTGAACAAGAAAATCAACCAATTGCGTTCAACAACAATATCTTAGGAAATTGTTCTTCTGAGTCATTTTTCGACAATTATATTGCCCAACGATCTCCTTTCTCGGTTAACAATTTCACATCGCAAATTGAAAATTTTTCGCAGACCGACAGGTCTAAATGTGTTAATGTTACTGAGAATTTTGTAAGTAAGATTATAGATAATTCTTTACTTTGGTCTTTATATTTTGATGGATCCAAGTCTAGTGAAGGATCAGGAGCAGGATGTATTTTGGTTAGCCCACAAGGAGAAAAAACAATGTTGTCCTGCAGGCTAGAGTTTGAATGCACCAATAACACAGCTGAGTACGAAGCATTAGTCCAAGGACTGTATAAAGCGATTGGCCTCAAAGTACAATACTTGAAAGTGTTTGGAGATTCTGAGATTATTGTTAAACAAGTAAGGAATACAATTCATTGCCTTTCGAACCATCTCAAACATTATTAATCACTAGTACAAGAGCTCACCTCCCACTTTTTAGCATTCAATATTTCTTCCATTCCCAGGTCTCAAAATTCGGTAGCCGACTTGCTAGCCAATGTCGCTTCCAAGCTCCTCCCTTCCGAAGACTATAGCCCAGATAGATTTTCAGTAGAATTGCTTTTTAGGCCATCCATTTCTGACAATGTAACTAATTGGAGAGTATTCAACCACGATGAAGACATTTTACAGTTTTTAACCTCCAAAAAATCCTATGACAATCAAATCATTGAGGAAGACAAACATGATATTCAAATGCGAGATAAACATGAAGAAAACTCAATCCCAAAGCCTGTGGTGAAGCTTGAGGATCTTTACGATATTAAAGACAGGTTTAAACCCTTGTCCAATACGAAGCTCCAGAGCTCTATCTTAAGGTTTGAATTAATAAACCTTGGCACTGAACATACTCCTCAAAACATTAATTTAGGATTAGGAGTTTCCATGGAGGAAAAGGAAGCATTCATTAGACTGTTACGCAAAAATAAACATGTTTTTTCTTGGAAATATGATGATCTAAAAATGTATGATACATCCATTATCCAGCACACTATTCCGATGCTTCCCGAACAGAAACCAGTTCAACAAAAGTTGAGAAAAATACATCCAAACTTAGAGGGTCAAATAAAATCGAAACTCAATAAACTCTTGAAAGCTAAGATTATTTTTCCCATTTGGCACTCAAACTGGGTCTCCAATATGGTACCAGTCAGGAAGAAAAATGGCGACATAAGGATTTGTATTGATTTCAGAAATTTAAATAAGGCGAGTTTAAAAGATAACTTCCCATTAC
>APFE031102309.1:0-10606 GCA_000404065.3 Pinus taeda | reverse complement strand
TCCTCCATACCCTTCTTATCTTCCTCCTACTCCTTCTCGACCTGAATGTGTCCTCCACCACTACCTCCACATCCACCACCTCATCCAGCTCTTCCACCTCCATGTCAACCTCCTCTGCCTCCACCACCTCCTCCTCCTCCTCTGCTTCTTCCTCCTCCTCCTCCTCCATCTTCATGTCCACCTCCTCCTCAAACACCTCCTCCTACCCCCCGTCCACCTCCATCTCCTCCACCACGTCACCCTCTGCCTCCTCCTCATCCTCCTCCTCAACCTTCACCTCCTCCTCCACCTCCGCCTCTACCTCCACCTTCACCTCCTCCTCCTACACCTCCTCCCTCCACCTCCATCTCGACCACCACCACCACCACCTCCTCCTCCTCCTCGACCACCTCCTTCTCAAACTCCACCTCCTAATCCACTGCCACTTCCAACTCCACCTCCATCACCACCTCCACCTCCACCTCTGCTTCCTCTACCTCACCCTCCTCCTCGAGCACCACCTCCTCCTTCACCTACACTTCATTCACCTCCACCTCCTATACCACCTCTGGATCTTCCTCTGCCTCCTCCACCACCTCCATCTTTGCCTCCTCCTCCTCCTCCTTCTCCACTTGCACCTCCTCCTCCACCACCTCCACCACTTCTACCACCTCCACCACCACCTCTGCCTTCGCCTCCTCCACAACCTCTGCCTTCACCGCCTCCTCCTCTACCACCTCCACCTCTACCTCCTCCTGTACTACCTCCACCCCCTCCTCCTCCACCTCTGCCTCCACCTCCACCACTTCCACCCCCTCCTCCTTCTCCTCCACCTCCACCACCTCTACCTCCTCCACCACGTACTCCTCCTCCTCCTCCTCTGCCACTTCCACCTCCTCTGCCACCTCAACCTTCATCTCCTCCTCCTCCACCTCCTCCTCTTCCACCGACTCTGCCTACTACTCCTCATCCTCCACCACCTCCACCTTTGCAACCTCTTCCACCACCTCCTCCTCTTCCTCCTCCACCTCCTTCTCATACTCCACCTCTACCACCACCTCCTTAACCACCTTTTCCTTTGCTTCCTCCTCCTCCTCCTCCTACAACTTCTCCACATCCACCAGCAATGCCACCACCTCCACCTATATATAAAAATATATACATGATAATATAACAAATAATATGTATAAAAATTGCAATATAAATAAGTAATTATGAGAACAACAATTTAATTAATAAAACTTAATTTAGTTTTCTAGTTTAAGTCAACTATTATTTTTAGAATTTCACTAACAAAGTTATGGTAAAGGAAATAAATATTATGTGTGGCCACTCATGATTTTGAATATTAAAGTTGTAAGAGTGGTGAACATGAAAAGTGAACACCAAGTCATAAAAGTGCAGTGTCGTTTAACAAAACAACATTTCCGTTTTTTATTTGCAAAAAAAATAGTTATTTTTTACATATTCATATTTCTACAAATTTATATTTAAAAATATTAATAATACTTTTTATATTTAAAAATACAATTTATAATATTGAATTTATTTTTCTACTAAAGATTTGAAAATATATGATCTAAGCCAAAGTTCCAATTCCAATAAAAAAAAATTGAATCTATTTGCGAATAGAGTTAAAAAATGAGACATCAAAGTGTATTACCCACCCAACAAACATTTCCAATCCGTCATTTGACAAACCCAGGTGAACGTTTGCATGAATTTCCATAGATTCAAATTCGTAATCTAGTTTTTTGGATAATAATTTTGGGGTTACCAGTATCTATGATTGATGTCTGAGTAATCACCAAAATTCAGTGAAAAGGATTGAGCCGATATAGTAATTGAGGATGAGTGTTGATGACGAAGTGTTTATACTTTTCAATGTGTAAACAAAAGTACAATGAACACGAAAAATATCATAAAGTATTACCATAGTTGCAGAAAAATAATTATAAACCAGTGATCGTTCAAACAAAATTATCCATAAACTATATCCAGTTGCACATTTTTTTTTTTAAACAACACTTTAAAACAATGATTGTACCAATAAAATTATCCATAAACTCTATCCATAGTTGTAAAACAAAATTATAAACCATATTTTAAAAAAGTCTCGAAAAAAGGCATGGCTTCAAATGTGCAAACAAAACTATCCATAAAGAATATCCATAGTTTTAGGAAAAAATTATAAACTGGAGTTTAAAAAAAATATCGAAAAAGAAAATTCATTGTTCAATAATGTTAAGATAATTCAAATTCACAAAAATGGCTACTTACCTCAATCCAAGGCTCTACCATCAAAGATATAGATCAAACACACGACTTTCATATACTCAGTCTGACGCTCTCCGAACAAAGATACAGATCGAACGAACACACGACCTTCAAAGATATTCAGTCTCACGCTCTCCCATCAAAAATATAGATCGAACGCATGACCATCATATCATATATTCATTCTCACGCTCCCCCAACAAAGATACAGAGACAACAACATTGGCGTTACCCATGAAAACACTAATTCAAAACCGCCGCCGCTATGAAAAAAAGGTTCTAATTCAAGAAGACAGCCCATAAAACCAAAAAGTTACCTTAATTTAGAAAGTAAAGCAAAATATAGCAAAAATAAACTAAATTTGAAAAGAAAAATATTAATTACATTGGCTTCACAAAAAGGCCAACGATTAAATTAAAAGAATACAAACTAAAATAATTAACCTTTAAATTTTAGAGAAAGGTAAAATAAAAGATTAAAAATTAAATTTAAAAAAATTGTTAACTGTTTTTGACGTAAAAGATTGAAATTTTGAGAGTAAGAAAGACCAAACAGTTGATGGCAAAGTAAAAATTTAAAAGTTAAATATTAAAATACGCAGTTTCAAATTTAGAAAGACTCATTGTTTAATTGATTTGTTGTAAAAAATGAAAATTTCAAAGTTAGAAATGTAATGGTAACATTTAAAAATGTAAACTGTAAATTGGTTTCTTCAAAGTACACACAATATGCACAAAGTTAATGAAATGTCAATTTTTATCTCAGTGACTCATACTATCGGACCCAGTTTGAATTCACACAATTAACAAAAAAGTTAATGCTTAAATTTGAAATGTCAATATTTATCTCAGTGACTCACAATATCTGAGCTCAGTTTGAATTCACACAATTACCAAAAAAGTTAATGCTTAAATTTGAAATGTCAATATTTATCTCAGTGACTCACAGTATCTGACCTCGTTTGAATTCACACAATCACCAAAAAGCGGTGAAAGTAATTATACATATTTTTTTATTATTAAAAGTCATATGGCTTAATAACATTTTTCACTAATAAAATAACTTTATTAATTAATAAATAAAATCATACAAATTAATAATCATCTTCACTAAAGTTATATGGATTAATAATCCTCTTCATTATTAATTAAAAAATAATTAATTTACATTTTTCTAAATACTTTTACGTTGGAAATTTTGAATCATAAATATATAAATAACATATTTATTTCAAATTTTGAGATAACTTATTTTTTTCAATCTTTCTAACGGCCTTGCAAAAGCTTAGGAGTATCAAAAACCTAACTACTAAATCACTAAGGGTTTTTTTAAGTACAACCAATTAGTTATTGTATTAAAACAATGAGGGAAATCATAAGGAAACACACATTGGGTTTACCAATAATATTTTGATCTATAAATATATATATATTAATATATGTGTCTATAAATTCACTAATTAAATGAATTTACTATTAGATATTTCTATATATTGCAGTATATAGTCACCCACAAAATTGTTCCCCTTATTTAATGTAACATTTAATCACTCTAACCACTATAATATTTGATACAATATCTGCCCCTTAAGAAAAATCCATTATGAATATCAAAACACTAATATTACCCATAATGGCTAGTTTACCGTTATCACTGATACTCTTAGATAATTACAAACTCTTCCATAATGCAACCTCTAAACATTATTACTATTAAAAATCAATGACACTTGATAATTCTTAAGGGCTAACTCTAAAATTAAATAAAACATAGTGCACTATGATCTTTAAAACACAATGAATTCTAGAAACTATGACCCCTAGTACAATTCACCATCATGACATTATAATTCTTGAAATTTTACAACACACGTAAATTTAATATCTAACACATTAACTATAACATTAAAACTATAGCTTTTATGTACTTAAAGTGGCATAACATAGTGATCAAGTTGAATCAAGTGTAACTCCAAATTCGATCCCATAAGAAAGGAATATAATAAATGTTGTGTATTTTGGAGATGATATTTTAATTATCGATATTGACCCAGAAATAACTTTTCATGAGCCAACATATGGTAATGGTTTTGATTATCGATATTGACCCAAAACGCACTTTTGGTGAGTCAACATATGATAATGATCTGGAGGAGATGATACAATGATTTTGTATATTTTGTAGATCAGTTAAGATCTTAATGTTGGTGTCTGAAGTTCATTTAAACTATTATTCCTTCCATCAATTAATATTAATCAAGTATATATATGTTTTATTTTTATATTTAGTTATACGTATTTCAAAATTATAAAATTTCTAAAATACTATTTTGTATATTTCTATATGGTTTTTTCTGATTTTCACTATTCAATGTAATACGAATAATAAATATTCTTTAATCGGTTCCTATGTATTCATGTTTATATTATTGTGTTAAATATATGTATTGTTAAATTAACTTTGTGATATCTCAATTTGTTTTTCTTATTTCTAATTTTTTCCTAATGAGAGAGTCATTTTGCATGAATAGGGAGAGTTTCTAACATTAAACTCAATATTTTACAATAAATTGGCTAATGATCATGACGGGAAAAATATACAACTAGGAAAAACACATTGATGACATGCTAAATATGAACTGGTATAAATGTGAAAATTTTAATAAGTCCATTCCTTTCCCCTCTTTACTAATTTGGTTAGACGTGAAACAAACTTCATTAGTTAGTCATCCGAAAATCTTTAAAAATGTTTCCTCCCTTAGCAAATACAAAAATTGTTTCCTCCCTCATCGTACATTAAATTCTCCCTACAAAGGTATGCTCACTCTTTATATGTACACAAACAAGAGATTTTCTATCACCATACAATTAACTAAATATATATATATGTGTGTGTGTGTGTGTGTGTGTGAGAGAGAGAGAGAGAGAGAGAGATGAGTTAATAATCTAACGTAATATTCTCAATTCCACCACAAGCTCTAGAAGAACAAGGGGATATACGATTACTCCTTCTAGATGTTGAACAAGAAGAAGAAAGCGAAAGATAATTATAAACAACCATTTGAATTTGAGCTCTTAGTACCTGTGACATAATCTCATAAGAATATTGCAAGAAAAGATTCACAAACTTGGAAAACAATAGGGACATAAACATATACAATAAATGAGAATCAAATCTTTCTAGGTATTCAATTATAACACCCACAACAACAATATAATCTACACTCAATTACATGAAATTTTATTGAGGATACCCTATAATGGTAGGAAAAAAGGAATCCTAGAAAATTGGAACAATTTCTAGAATAATCTATTGGGAGTGATGTCTTGTTGTTTCTTGGACATGGAAAATATTATTCATTGAACAATAAACAATTGACTCTAGACAAACTCAACATAGAAAGAAGCTCATCATAGGCATAGGAACAAGGATAGTTGACTGAACCCAACAAGAAAGAAAAAATTAAACATCGACTTGACTTGTGATTCACCCCATGCTACTACAATAAAAATTATAGAAGAAAATGATGGTCAAGATAAAACCCGATCCAAGCAGTTTGATAGTGATGAAGCTTCATCCAAGCATTCTAGGTTTTATGACATATTAAGTTGGATAGTAACAATATTATGCTATAAAGAGATCAACACAAAATGGATATTTGGTTGGAATGCTCTAACTAGGAAATAGAACAACATAATATAAACATTGCAATAAGAATTAATGATCCACCTTTTGCACCCCAACGATTAGTACATAAGTTATGCTAATCACCATATTTATAAGTTAATTATTAGGTTGATGGAAGATGTTTAAACACCATGGAATATGTTAGAACATTCATAGTAATATTTACATATTTCATAGCTAACTAACATTTTTTGTTGTGTTTAAAATATGCATTCAATTTCTTTAAATTTATAAATAACCATAATATAATTTGTAATAAAGTTATAATTTAGTTAATTTCTAGTGTTTTTTTAATCTATGAAATGTGACAGGAATAATGGGTTACCCATTTTGATGGTTATCATGAATTGAATTTTATTTTCAATTGGATCAATTTGATTTATATGTCTTCCCTAGGTGGTTATTGACAAATTAATAAATATATTTTAGGAAAAACATTAAAATATATGGAAATCTAATAAAATGGATATACACTCAAGGAGAAAGGCAATACTTTTCATTAAGAACGAAATAATTGTTCAACAAAACACATTGTTTAGTATAGGTAACACCTAGATCACCTCCTGTTGCGACCCTTCTACTAAAAATATTCATATTTTTATTATATATGTACAATGACAAATTCCTTAGTTATCCTTGTGATCAAAAGAAGCCATGAAGGTGAAATAAACTTGGACATGCATAAAAAAACATTAATGAAATAAAATAAGAATCTGTTGTTTCTTTCACTAAATTGTAATATAATTACATTTATGCATCCTAAATTGTCTTACATCATTTCATAGAAAAAATATCATGAAATGTACACACCCTTGGCATTAAAGATTTCATCAGTACTATGTCACAAAGGCTCACAACATGAAAACATTAAATGACCCACAACTTTATTCCTTGTTAGTTATTCCCCATATGTCAGTTTTATTCAACAATGTCTCATGTTATTCTTCTCTTTTACTCACTTAATTCTCTTATATATTTTCCACAACTGCACCATTTTTTTCATTCTTCTAGAAGGTTTCTATCTAGTAGCAAAACTTAAAGGATGGAAGTTTGTTTTAAAGCTTGTAAACCTTGTCTAACATTAATACTCCCCAATATGCATAATGTAAAATGTTTAATGATATTTTCTGAAAAACATGGAGAGTTCTAATGAATTTTAAGTTAAAATAATTTTAAAGCATAAACATTGAGCAAATAAATTAAAAAAATGTAAAAATTGACAACTATTTTTATTTTTTATTTTGAAAAGCCATGGAATATTAACCCACTCTAAATATTACCCCAAACAATTTCTCTAGTACGTGGAAAATTATCGATCTTATTTACATTGGAAAAAAAAATTATTCTACCAAGAGCGCATAGGCTATCCATCAATATTATCTTATTTTTCACTCTACTTAGTCATGCTAAACAAAAAAACAAAAAAATGGTATATGAAAATCAAACAATATTTTCAATAAAGAAATCCAAGAAGTAAGAGATAAATTTTCTCTCTATCCATATAACTACAAATAAACTTTGGTTCCAATGCCATGTTTGAAGGTAAATTAAAAAAAAAGTGTGACAATCTACAAAATTCCAAAAGATATGAAGTGCGTGGAAACTAATTCACTGATATTTTACTAAAACTCCTTCTCCTCGAAGCTACTTCAAACACAGTGAAAATTAAAATTGGTATCATGGATTAAGGTATACTAAGATATTCGTTTTTCTTAGGTTTGACTTTTCCATCATGCATAGCCAAAGTGCTAAATCTGTAACCATTTCATGTATCGCAAAATTTTGGTGAAACTAATTTCAGAATATTTTGCCAAAATATTGACTCTTTGCACTATTTCAAACAACTATAAATTAAAATAAGTACCATTGGGTAAGACATACTAAGGTGGATTTTTTTATTACTTTTTTCTTGTTTTGAATTTCTCATCGATCATAACTAAAGGGTTTAAAATGTAATCGTTTCTTTCATTTTAAGAGAAAAAATATTTTTATCATGTTTTAAAGAAAGGGCATAAACTTGTAAGGAAAACAAATCTAAAATTAAAAAGAACCTAAGAGAAGTAAAGAAATGATGCACCTAAGATGAATTGGAAGAACTAATTGTTAAGACTACACAAATACCTTGTAAGTAAAAGTAGTAGTGACAAATTCGAATAGATTCTCTTCAACTCGCTCCCAAATTGGATGGTGAAATGATTTAAGAAATAAAACACAAAGGATATACCAATTATGAAAGTCTTGTTTTCACAAAATGAGATAACATTTTATCATTATGCTTCAATGCAACACATTAATTATTGAACATGACAACATAATACAATTCCACAAGAATGATTCCAAGTTGGCATGGAAGGGAAATATGTATTCATGGAATAGAAATTTTCGTTACAAGTAATCAACCATCAAAGATAAAAGTTGAACCATTTTGTAACATTATCTAGGAACTTGTGTGAAATTACTGGACATTATACTCTATCTACATAGTAAAAGGTTTGAAATTATTTGTCATTTATCATGCCTCAATCTTGTATAGTATCAAACTAATAGAATTGCATGCAACACTATTTGTTACCATGATTTTTTATAAGGGAAATCATTAATTACTGAAAGATGTTGCCAGGGGCTAATAATGTAGCTTAGTTGTTCATTTTCATTCAAAATTGCACACTCAACTAGCATTTTGAATAAATGAATCCCCTAAAAATGGGGAGAATACTATCAAACAACAAATTTTCAACACCATCCAACATTTTCATGCATACATAAGACTTGCCATTACAAAAATCATATCATATCCACAATATATACTGAAACAAACAATCTCCCAATAACATCAACTCCTAGAGATGTATTATAGTAGTTTTCATGAATGTTAAATAGGAAAATGCAATCAAGCTAAATCAATATGATTTTAGTTTAAGGACTTGTAATGTTGACGTTGAAATACATACTCTTTGAAAACTATTAAGCACATACCTGAGATCAAAACAAAATTTTTGCAGGAGAAAAAATCACAAGTTTCAAGAAGGCATATGAAATTGGAACATTGAGAATAGTAGCCATGCAAAAGAGAGAAAGAACTAAAATCTTGGCTATTAAAAATCTGTTCAAGTCTTCTTCAGTGTGCACATCTTGTTAGGAGAGAAAGCAAAATAAAATGTTTATCATTGGGCTAACTAAAAAAATTGAAGAGTAGTGATAGTTGAGAAATGTATATACTAAATAATAATTCACAATAATTCACAAAAAATATATAGACTTCCAGTTGAAAAAAATTGGTTAAAAAAAATTTGGACCAGTCAAGTGCCTCCACAAAAGCTACATTAGGGTTCATAAACAATATTCAATTACATTTATAAAATAACTTAGGAAGTTTGTCTCCTGTATAAGTAAAATAGACAACAATACTATTCCAATAATAGATAGAAATTTTTTATGGAAGACACATAAGGACAAAAAGCCTCCAAATAATTACCACAACTAGACAACTTCATATGATGAGTATATATTGGAGATACAAGAAAGGCACAATAACTCAGTCACGTGAGGAAATATTTTAAGTGAACAAGGAAAAGGGTAAATAAACCAAATTGAATAGTGGCAGTTATACCTATTGGCCTTTTAAAATAAGTATAAAATAAAAATGGAAAGAGTAGGAACCAACTTTTATATCACATGAATTATTAAGATGAGTATCCTTCTCTAGATCATCCTTCATTCGACTATTTTTGACAATGGTGCCAACCTCATTAAATGTAGTTTTTACACCATTGTTAAGGCCAATAATCTTGCCCGCCCTTATAGTAGTTGCCCATACTTATAAAAAAAGATCAAATGATGATTATTCTTCTCTGGAACATCTTTGCTTCTACTATTTGTGAAAATTGTGCTAACCTCATTAAATGTGGTTTTTACACCATTGTTAAGGCCAATAATATTTCCCTTACTTATAGGAGTTTCCCTTACTTACCAAGAAAGATCAACTTGTATGGTTATGGAGCAATTCCATCCTTAACTAAAATGTGTTCCTTATCATTGTCAATTATTTCTAACTCTGAAGTTCAAGTGATTGAAAAAAAATTGCATACTACTACATGGAAAAAGAACTAAGGGGTGAGTCAATTCCTTCAGGATAAACCTGCAAAACTCGTATCTCAAGGTTTCTTATCCCAACAAAGATCAACCTTTGCTAATCTAGAGGAATTCCTTCCTTATCTTGAATTTTAGTATTCACACCAGAGCTAGTCAACATCATGACAAAGACCTATATATTACTTGGGAGATGTATGGACACAAACACGTCAGTTATTCTGAATATTATAATCAACTAGTACATTTCTTTCATCTTCATGCTCGTGCCTAGCAAACATCAACCTTTGATGATTTTGAGGAATTCCTTGTCTTGAATTTTAGCCTTGGCATTATTGAAAATATTTGAGCTATCAACTTCAAAAGTAATGTTCATCCAAGGTAGATTTTCGATATCTACATTCCACCTCTCAAATAGAGAACCAATTAGATTTAATTATGAGTTTTGAGATCTTCATATTTTTTATTTACTAGCCATTTCATTTATATGGCTACACTAATTCCTATAAAGATCGAATACCTTGCCCATCTTGCCTTTCATTGTAAAGATTTGTTAATACGTGGGCACACAAA
>APFE031102281.1:32787-72578 GCA_000404065.3 Pinus taeda | reverse complement strand
TAAAATGATGTTTATCTAGAGAAGGATAGCTCTTGTTTGGTTTGTTTGTCATTAGAGAGTCTTAGACTCCTAGGAAGGTTGGATTTGTCTGCAAATATAACTCATTCCGTGTGACAGCTTCCCATACAGACTTTACCACAAACCAAAATTGGTCTGGATCTTCGTTCCCTACTCCTTTGAACATAGAGAAATTTATTGTGCTCACCATGTAAAACTATGGTGGTGGCAGAGATGTTGTGGGCAGAGATGGGGGTGAAGATGGTGAAATTGGTGGTGGTGTAGGTGGGGGTGGTAGGTGCAGAATTCTCTGCCTTATCAGACTGATTGCACTTCTTGGTGAAACTTTCGAAAGCTCTTCCTCGCTTTCTCGCTAAGGTGAAATCAAGGGGTTAGTTTCTATCTCTATGCTACCTTCGTTTCTATAGATCCTGCCACTTCACGTATCCCCAAACATCAATTTATTCACACAACCCGCTTTTCACACAGTAGCATTTTTAAAACAAGTGTTCAAAAATTTAATGTACTTACCTCGTTGTCCTTTGAGGAAGCGTCGTTCTACCTCATTGTAGCTAACTGAAGTATCTACCGTGAACTCGATGATAAACCCTCCTATAATTTGATCGAGCCAATGGTCCACGACGCGCGCGATCTTATCACCTGATGTTTCTAGTCTATGCACCAATTTTGAAGTCCACACAATAGGTTTGTTAAGCCTATACCTTCCTTGATTGTTTGCTAGCTTCACGATCCACTCGTACAACTCATAGGGGAAGGATGTAAAGAAAATTTCATGGATTTCCATATATAAGGAGTTCTCTAGCCACTATTCCTTAGATACTCGTGGATTCCTGTATTCCTGTGCCATGAACTCATGAATCTTTTTGTCCAGCCACTCTTCAATTTCCTTCTTTGTCAAATTCCAGTGACATTACATCAGACATCCCTTATGCAGATCCCCGTCCTGGCAACGGAACCATTTTTTGGCTTGTTGGGGCCTGACCCAGGTTCAAAGGTGATTTGGCCAAACAAATCCCGATACTACTGGACCTTTAGCAATAGTCTGTGGAGCGCGGACTAAGGTATCACTCGAAGCAGTATGGGAGGGTGTTAGAACCATGTTTCCGCACCGTGGAGATGTCTGATGAGTTCAAGTAGTCTGCGATTCGACCCTGCATGCACGTCACTACACAAACTTACATGTACCTCACACCCTGAGATGTTTCCTTCATGCAGCCCTACTCGGGGACTGAACATTGTTATTACCCACATCCTTACTAGTATTCCACTGTTATTTGATCAATGCAGCCTACTTGCATGCTTTAAGTTATACTTAGCAATATAAATCATTCATACAGGGGCACGTAGTAAATAAATAGCATATTTGCAATTTATATCAAACATGTAATAACCCAAGTAGAGATACATAGAATTTAGATAAAAATTCTCTTTATTATTTTCTTCCTTCATTAGAGACTTGAATCCACCCTGCACACTTAGCTACAAGGGTCCACGACTTAGCTACGGACGACCAAGCCTCTGCGCACTCAGCTGCAGAGCCTTCTCCTCCTCTCAGGGTAAAGCATTTCACCCGACATCTGAAGGTTTACGACCTCATGCTTTAGGGGGCAACTGTTATAGACATATTTGGGCATTGCAACCCCAATCACATATGTCCATAAACCAAGGTCTTCTAAGTCCCTAAAAGTGTTGTTTCATACCCTAAAGGAGCAAGATCAGTTGATTACATCATCTCCCAGAAATTCTCCCTGAAAAACTACTTAGAACTGGTCAAAACTAGACCATACAGACTGCTCATGCTAAGGGTGTGATGCATCTCACCTGTCACATGCAAAAAGTGTGATGCATACTAAAAAGACCTTCTGTAGGGTGTGATGAGTGAGAGTAAACAAATGGCAGAGGTAGTTGGCTAGGAGGAAACAAAGATAATCTTCTAGAAACTTCCCATTTGACACATGCTTCTCTGAATTCACCCAGGGATGATTAAGATATCATGAATCTCCAAGTGGAACCAAGAACTATTAGAGAGAGGACACTAATCAAAATCCCATAAGCTGACGCACCCACCTGTAAACATCTATATATGGATCCCTCATCTTAAAGATCCAGAGGCTGGAATTTTGCATCTTGTAAGGAAGTGTTGTTAGTTTCTTTGTGGAACATCATAGTGTTGGGTGATCTAGCTTTTCATGAGGTGAAGAAGGGCTTTCATGCTGGGAGGATGGTACTGGGTCAAATCAATGGGTTATAATCCTCTCTTCTACTACTTCTATCAATAAAGTTATTTGAGTTTTCCTCCATATTCTTGTATGTCTGAGTTTATATATGCATTTGTATTGTCAATATATATCTGATCCTATATTGTTTATGATTGTAGATCTCTATGCTTTGATGGTATTATGCTGCTTTGACTCTACAGGTGTTCTTTGAAGTGGGACAAGTAAGGAAGGAGGGGAAAAGTTCTGTCAAAGGGGAAAGCAAGCAAGCAAGGAGCCAAGTGAAAGACTAAGGTTGGTACTCTCTGCTTCTTTCTCATCTATCTCTCATAAAGGAAAACATAAGTAAATTTAGTTTGTTTGTTTCTAGGATAGCTACCCGTCTTAGTGGGACTAGCAGCTCTGAATTGACACTAGTTTTCCTAATAACATATCTGCATATACTTTTGTAATAGGTGGTAGTTATCTATAGCATGCTTTCCTCCTATATAACAAATTGATCACCATAATGCAGGTGCTACGCTTGGTCCTGCTTGTGCCTTTGGTCTCAATGGCATTGGCCCTCCTCCCACCAGGTAGTTCCCGAGGACTAGAAGATGGTCCTTGTCATGTCCCTGACCTTTACACTTTATGCACCATACCTCCTAGCGCGCCATTGGGCAAATTGTCCTGTCCTGTTTCAAACTCTGCATCTCCAGACATACGTTTTTCAGCTACACATGGATCTGTTGGACTCCCAGTCTAGGATCTTACATTGGGGTCTTGTGCAGTCTCATTGTGAGCTCCAAAGCTTTGGCCTAGGTGGATAACTACTATTATGACAGTGTCATCCTTAGATGCGGTGTTAATGATGCTGCAAACCATGCACGGTGCTACTCATCCATCAAGGTCATGTTGGCTTCGTGAATCATACCCTTCAATCTCTGATCCAGCTCACACTAGGTCTCGCCTGGAAGCATTGCAATTTCCTTAAACCTGATAATCGAGTCTGTCTCCGATTTTGGCCTGCTAAATTCCTTTTTTTTCAACATGGATATTTGTGATCCCCACGTTTAGATTGTTATTAGAATGCCTAATGTACCATGTCCGTGTTCAATCCTGCAATGCACTTACTAGCATTGTCTTCTTTATGTTGTCATCTGTGACTCCTTGCACTTCCCATATAGACTTTACCACAAACCAAAGTTGGTTTGGATCTTCGTTCGCTACTCCTTTGAACACCGACAACTTTATTGTGCTCACCATGTAAAACTGTGGTGGTGGTGGAGATGGTGTGGGCAGAGATGGGGGTGAAGATGGTGAAACTGGTGGTGGTGTAGGTGGGGGTGGTAGGCACAGAATTATTTGCCTTATCAGACTGATTGCACTTCTTGGTTAAACTTTCGCAAGCTCTTCCTCGCTTTCTCACTAAGGAGAAATGAAGGGGTTAGTTTCTATCTCTATGCTACCTTCATTTCTATAGATCCTCCCACTTTGCGTAGCCCCAAACATCAATTTATTCACACAACCCGCTTTTCACGCAGTAGCATTTTCAAAACAAGTGTTCAAAAATTTAATGTACTTACCTCGTGGTCCTTTGAGGAAGCGTCGTTCTACCTCATTGTAGATAATTGAAGTATCTACTGTGAACTCGATGATAAACCCTCCTATAATTTGATCGAGCCAATGGTCCAAAAAGCGCGCGATCTTATCACCTAATGTTTCTAGTCAGTGCACCAATTCTGAAGTCCACACAATAGTTTTGTCAAGCCTATACCTTCCTTGATTGTCTGCTAGCTTCACGATCCACTCATACAACTCATAGGGGAAGGATATAAAGAAAATTTCATGGATTTTCGTATATAAGGAGTTCTCTAGCCACGATTCCTTAGATACTCGTGGATTCTTATATTCCTGCGCCATGAACTCGTGAATCTTTCTGTCCAGCCACTCTTCAATTTCCTTCTTTGTCAGATTCTAGTGACACGATATCAGACATCCCTTATGTAGATCCTAGTCTTGGCAGCAAAACCATTTTTTGGCTTGTTGGGGCATGACCCAGGTTCAAAGGTGATTTGGCCAAACAAATCCCGATACTACTGGCCCTTTAGCAATAGTCTGTGGAGCGCGGACTAAGGTATCACTCGAAGTAGTATGGGAGGGTGTTAGAACCATGTTACCACATCGTGGAGATGTCTGATGAGTTCAAGTAGTCTGCGATTCGACCCTGCACGCACGTCGCTACACGCACTTACCTGTACCTCACAGCCTAAGATGTTTCCTTCATGCAGCCCTACTCGGGGACTGAACATTGTTATTACCCACATCCTTACTAGTATTCCACTGTTATTTGATCAATTCAGCCTACTTGCATGCTTTAAGTTATACTTATCAATATAAATCATTCATACAGGTGCACGTAGTAAATAAATAGCATATTTGCAATTTATATAAAAACATGTAATAACCCAAGTACAGATACATAGAATTCAGATAAAAATTCTCTTTATTATTTTATTCCTTCATTACAGACTTGACTCCACCCTACACACTTAGCTACAGGGGTCCGCGCACTCAACTGCAGAGCCTTCTCCTCCTCTATGACCCAAGACACACTTAGACACTTAGACTCTTTCTCTTCACTTCTACTTCCTTCGCTAGTTATTTTTTATACTTAGAGCCTCACTCAATTTATACAATCCCATGGTTCATGAAATATGGGTAGGTTGAAATTACATTACTAGACTAGGGCAGACAACCCTGTGACTCTATCATACATTTTGTGCCCCACGCCCGCAATTCCCAGAGTCTTCACAACAATATTGGGTCAAAACTTGGGATTTGAGCCCCAAACCATGTCTTGGGGGGAATTCCATGCCCAACATGAATCAATATGTTACATTAGTTAGCATCATTGAAGACTAGAGTTGCATCGTCATTTGCATTAGAAAATAAATTAATTCTCTTTACTAGTGAAAGGACTACTTGAAGTGCATTTGATAGGAATGATAGGAATTGGAAAGTCTTTTCATCACTTTTTTTTCAAAAGAAAAATAATGAAAAGGTCATTTTTCTTTTTATTTCTTATTTTGTTGCATTTGAGTGTGCTTTCTACTCTCATTATTGTAGAAATTTCATCGAATTGAAAGGGTCTTGTCTCATTTAGCTACATATAGGTGTTTCTTGAGTCACATTGCTAAGGCCTAAAAACCGAGACATAATTTCAAGATAAACTCTAAAATGTATTCAATTAACCTAAGGTACATTTTCAACGTAATGATCACATTTAGAAGGTCTAGGCTAGAGACGTGTTCCAGCTTCTTTAAACCTAGAAGTTGTCATTTGCTTTGGCACTAGAGAGTGCTAGTACAGACTTGTGCTACCCATACTATCATGTATATAAAGGGAGACCCCACTGGGTTGCAATACTTTATCCATAGGAGGCTGAGTCTGTTGCCTTATAAATGTGATAAACTTAACACAACATTCGGGGAGATTTCTTGCCCATACTTCGCGGTTCACTAGGGGGTATTATGTAATTCACGATTACCTAGTAATCCTTTGCCTAGATCATACTGAGTAGTCATTTTGATCTTTTTGACTCCCTAAATATAAAATATCACTTGAGCGCTTGTCCTTTCAATCTCGTTTCAAGCTACAGGTGATAGAGTCACCTTTTCTTCTTTATCGACTCTTAAAACATGAAAGAGCACCAATTTGTTTTTGCATCTTAAAAAATTGTTGCTCATGATCATATAATATCCCTGTTAGTCTTTTCTAGACCACATCATCAGTATACCTTTAAATACATTTTAAAGCCTTGGAATCAATCTCTCTTCTGGTTATTTGATACAAAATCATCGTGGATGAACCAACTGGTTTGCCTAGTTCCTCCTCCTTTCCTCTGTCTGAAAGATTGTCTAAGGAGCCTTTTCCTAAATTGCCACAGTCACTTGAGGACAAAGGTGTTGAGCTTGGAATTGTTCTTAGTATCAAATCTTTCTCATCTCAACCTCCCCCTTCGGATACTAGGTCCCATTCTAACGCTGGCCCAGAATCTTCGGATAATCCTATCCAAACTCTCAAGAGTCCACTGACTTCTGAAGGTCAGATTGGACTGGTTGTTTATCCTCTGAATCCTTTGTTTGATCCTGTTGTGATATCACTTCAGCATCTATACAGTCCATATAGTCCATACAATCAGTTACGTATTCCTTTGGAATTATCCCCTCAAACATATTTGGTAGTTCATCATTGCCTATTTTCACCCATGGAATCAAAAGGCGAAATCCCAATCTCCTCTCTGGGTCACTCAAAGGTTTCCACTCCACGCACAGTTGAGGAGTAGAAATATCCTTCCCCTCCTGAAGGTTTTCCTTACATAGGAAACATTCTTACCAGTGTTCATCCTGAGTTACTGTGTAATTACATGGCATTAGCTCAGTTGGTTTCCAACATGCCTACTACCTCATCACTATATCACAACCCTATTTGGGCATCTGGCACTACGCCTACCTCGGGTCCATTCATCCGGAACCTGACCTCCCAAAAGGCAGTGCTTTGCATAGTTATTTCGATCCTAATGCCACCCACCATTCCAAATCCTCTTGTCTCATCGATCCAAGTAACCCTACTGGTTCAACCGACAATCTCGAGTCATGTCTCTATCAGTTTTTCAATCCCTCCAGTAAGTGGACAGGTTGTGCCACCACCTGGGGGAAAAGGTCGAATGTTTCTATGATGTCGGGTACAACCAATGTGAGTGGTTCATGAACTCACATGGTTAGAATGAACCAGCCCTCTTTGGGCACCATTCTAAAACCTGTTGTTCTTGCTGGATAAAGAAATGTCCAGTACCAATAGCGGAACCGTGTTGGTCTGTCTGGGTTAAATAACATCCAGTACTAGTAGACTAATATGGCTCAGGTTCAATACCAACCTCCTTATGTTCCATATGGTTCACAAGTGATGGTTAATCCACCCTACATCCCTTAGCTTGGACCTTATGTCCAGCCTGGTCCATCCATCGTACCTGGTGGGTATGGCCAGATACAGTTTGAGAGCTTTCAAGGTGTCATTGGGAACTGTTCAAGTACCCTTGTAGTAACAAGGACATCTCCTATAGCAGCAAGGGCAACCTTGCAGCAAAGGCCATCCATGCAGTAGCAAGGACAGATGATGTCATAGCAAGGACAACTACAACAACAGCAGGGGTAGCCCTCGCAACAGTTGTAGCAAACCATGCAGTCACAAGTGTAGTATGTGTCGCAATCCTCAAAGCCTATGCCTTTGCAAGGTCAACCTCTGTAGCTGTAGAGGCAGCCTTTATAGCCTCAAGGTCAACCCTTGTAGCAACAAGGTCACCCCAAGCAGCAGCAACCCTTATACTCTTATCAACAGGGTCAACCCTTGCAAGGGCAAGGTCAGGGTCAACTCCTACAGTAGTAGGTACAAAATCCTTATATCCAAGGGAAATAGGTTCAGCCTCCTCTTTTCCAAGTATAGCAAATTTAAAACCTTTATGTCCAAGGGTAGCAAGTGCAGAATCCTTACATCCAAGGGCAGCAGGTCCAAAACCCTTTCATCCAGGGGTAGCAGGTCCAAAACCCTTATGCTCACAGACATCAAGTGAAAAATACATATGTCCAAGGTCAGCAGGCTCAACAACCATTTAATCGTATGTTTCTTATCAGCAGCCTATCGCCAGATAGATTCAAGGCTTTCAAGGTTAGAATCCTCCCTACGGGCAAGGTAACCAAGAATGGGGGCAAAATCAAATGCCTTATGGAAACAATCCTCTGCTATGGGGACAAAATCCTTACTAGCAGGGATGGGCCCTGCTATTTGGTCCCCCTTACAAACCTCAAATGCCTTTCAATACCCAATTGTTGTTCTTGGCTACACTAGAATTTCCAGATGCATTTGGACTCACAAATGACTCGATTCTTCATTTGTCATACTGGCCTCCAGATCTGTCCAAGATTCTGAGTGATTGTCTGAAGTTTGAAGGAAAAGTGAAAGAGGATCCACAAGCCCACGTGACGACATATCACCTCTCGTGCTCCTCAAATTCCTACGTTGATGATTCCATTCGTCTTTGACTTTTCCAACGAACTCTTACAGGTGCTGCAACCAAGTGGTATATCGAGTTACCTCGAAATACCTATATGACTTTAACACTCTCGCCATGGCATTTCTCACACATTTCCATCTCTCGGTTCACTATGAATCTGGCACCCATCTACTAATGTCACTCAAGTAAGACACTGTGACCCTCATCTCCAATCACATCCATTAATGGAGATGTAGGCACCGTCTGATTAACTTTGAGATTGCTGATCAATTGTTGACTGAGTCATTCACCGAATCATTTGTCAACAAAATTGTTGAGGACATTGCTTGGGTGGATGCATCACTTAGGAACAAGCCATCATGCATGCCGAGTATCTAGACCTCATCTATTCACAATCTAGCACCTTATATGATGTGTTACCCAAGGTACCCAAAATATCATCTGATCTGACAACATCTAATTCTATGGCTACACCTCCTATTGATGGAGTAATTGGTTCAATGACTCGGAATCCTACAAAATCTTCTTCCAAATAGAATTTGGTCTCTAACACTGCTCCCAATGATTCCTCTCACAATTGATTTGGCCCTGATAAAACCTCAGAGCTTCACGCTGTCCAATCTACCACAGTGGATGAATCCTCTAAAGGTAAGAAGAAAGGCAAAGGAAAGGGTAAATCCAATGCCCCAAAACAGGGTCCTCCTAAGTCATCTGCTGGTGATTATTCCTAACAGAAACCCATATATCCATGCCTCATATATGAGGAGGATCAATATACTAAGGATAGTGCCAGAAGGTATGAAGTTAGTCGTTTTCTCAAAGGGACCCCAGCTGTCCTGGAAGATCCCTTTCAGTCCCAACAAACTCACATGGTAGAGCAGCCTCAGTTATCAGCTTCCTCAAGTTCACAAGTGCTCATGATGAGTCCACCCATTAACGTGGCTACCAGGTCAGAAGATTATCAAAATCCTACCTCAATAATAGAGAAAGAGAAAGAAGGCACCCCTTCTTCTACCCTGTCCAGTTCTAGTCCTCTCCAGATAGAGTGACCTAATCCTAATTCCACCATTCAACCACCTTCTCAAGGTGTGCTTTGAAAGTCCTCATACAATCCCAACGCCAGAGCCACTCAACATTATAACATTGTTGAGGATTTGGTTCAAGCACCATCAACTATGTCTACTCTCGAGGTCCTTCAAAGCTATCCTTCTCAATGGAAATCATTACTGTGATCTATTGGAGGTATTGAACCAACTGACTCTAATCTCATTTGTTTTGACCTAGAAAACCACATTCCATGTTTACCTCATCATATTACTTTTCTCATTCAGGTAATCATAAATGAGAAAACCATTCATAGGACTACCATTGATGAAGCTCCTTCTACTTGCATCATGTATGTTGCTTTCCAGAAGGCAATCAGTTCTCCTACTCTGAACTAGTCCCCTAACACTCTCGAAGCTTTTGACAGCTGTGATTCGCGACCATTCAGTGTCCTTCCCAACCTTGCCATTACTTTGGAGGGAAAGATAGTATACATCGAAGTATAGACCATTGACACTAGTCTTAACTACGGTATTCTACTCGAATGTAGCTAGAACCATGTCATGCATGTTGTAGCCTCCTACCTTTTCCATTTGATTCATTTTCCCCATCAAGGGAAGATAGTCACAGTCGACCAACTACCCTTTGTTGCCTCTTCCTCCTTAGATGGCAATGTTCTATATGTCAAGCACATCGGTGCTCCTAATGGGAGTGTGGGCGTAGGACTCTTTAAAGATCCTACCTTGATGGGCATTTTTCCGCTCCCACCATTTCATGTTTCCTTCGTCAACATGATTTTGGTCAAGTCTGATCCTTGGGTCATTCCTTCGCTGGATCTCGTTGATACATGGGGTGAGGTTATACCGTTAAGTCACTTCAAAATTTATTACATGGAAATTGTTTCGACTTCGCCTTTGGTATCCTCTGATCATCCTGTTTCAAGAACATATCTCGATGCATATTCTTAATCCTCACTTCTTGGTTCTTTAGAATCCCCTGATCCCTTAGCAAATAATTTTCTTTCTGATGAGAGTATCATGAGAGTAATGTCTCTGGAGGAAGTACCTCGAAATGACACTCATCATCATTCCTCGTTCTTGCCTAGCCCAGTGGTCATGTCTACGTGTCTCTAGGATTTCTCTTCTTAGTTACCATCCCTACCACTTCAAATGTAGATCATGACTCATGAAGTTTGGTCAGAAGGGAACATGGGTAACATTACCCAAACGATGCCAATTGATACTTTTGTCAAGCCTAGTGTAATTGAAAATATCCATATTATCAGGGTAACTTGTTCTCTAGAAGAGATCAAGATCTATATTCATCTGTTCCAAGAGTTCTGAGATATTTTTGTGTGGTCATATGATGAAATGCCTAACATTGAGCCAAGTGTAGTCATGCACAAGATTCCAACTTATCCTCATGCGAAGCCCGTTAGCCAATGACTTCATCTAGTGCACCATAGAAAAGTGGTTGCCATTAAGGGTGAAGTTGAAAAACTTCTAAAAGATGGATTTATTTATCTAATCCCTCTTATAGTTTTGGTGTTGAAGATCATACCGGTGACAAAGAAACAAGGCACTATTCACATTTGCGTTGATTACCATGATCTCAATCATGCATGTCCTAAAGATAATTACCCCACTCCCTTCATTGACCATATCATTGATGAATGTGCTAGGAGTGAATTCTTTTCCTTAATGGGCGGTTTTTCTAGTTACAACTAGATAAACATTGCGTCGGCCGATAAAGATAACACAACCTTTATCTGTCCATGGGGGCCCTTCACTTATAAAAGGCTCCCTTTTGGCCTTAAGAATGTTGGGGCCACATTTCAGAGAGCGGTGTATTATGTGTTCCATGACATTCGAGACATTGTTCAACCTTACTTGGATGATCTCCCCGCTCATTCTCGTAAATGCCATGATCACCCTAATCATCTCCAGCAAATGTTTATTCGTTTTAGACACTACAAAATTCAGCTAAATTCACATAAATGTGTCTTCTACGTTGAATCTAAACGACTCCTTGGATTTATCATTTCGAAAGAAGGCATTCGCCTTGATCCTCTTAAAATTGAGGCCATAGTTAATTTACCCCCTCCATGTTCATTGCATCAACTTCAGAGTCTATAGGGAAAAGAAAATTTCCTCCATCATTTCGTACCAACCTATGTTGTGCTAGCTTCAAGGTTCACTCAGTTGCTCAAGGAAGCAATCCTATTTGTTTGGGATGAGGCTACCCAAAATTATTTCGATGACCTACACGTTGTCCTCATCATTACTCCTTTGCTTCACCCCCTCAACTATCATCGCGATTACCACCTTTATCTAGCTGTAACCTCTAGAACCATTGCTATGGTGCTGGTACATGATGATGATGAAGGTAATGAAAATGTTATTTATTACCCCAGTCACAACCTCCTCGACACCAAAACGCGTTATGGTCATGTCTAGAAGTTTGCTTTGGCTACTGTACAGGCTATTTAGCACTTTCAACATTACATTGTACTTTGGACAACCACTATGATTTCGGAGTGCAACCCCATGACCTACATCCTGACTCGTCAGTTGCTGGGGGCAAGTATTAAAAGTGGATTTTTTTCCTCCAAGAATTTGATTTGATATTCACTACTGCCAAATCTAAGAAATCACTAGTCTTCGCTGAGTTTATTTTCTCCCTTCCCTCTACTTCTCTTCCTGCTAGTGCCGATGAGCAGCTCCTAGATGAGACTCTTTTCTTAATTAGCACCCTTGACCCCTAGTATGATGATATCATCATATATCTCTAGACATCCTCTTTCCAGTTTGCATTGACCAAGGATGATCACCAATGCATTTAGCACCAATATCAACCTTACCGTATCATTAGAGATACTCTATACCACATCGGTGTCAATTGAATTCTTTATAGTTGTCTCACTCTTGAGGAGGCTGAGAGAGTCTTGAATGGCTTCCATTCTGGTGCATGTGATAGTCACCTTTCTGGATATGCTACTGCTCAAAAAAACCTTCACGCTGGTTATTTTTGGCCCTCTATCATCAAGGATTGCATCTTTGTTTTTCGCAAGTGCCATGAGTGCCAAATTTATCAGTGCAAGATGCATGCCCCACCCACTCACATACACCCCATTATTACCGTTGGTCCTTTTTCCAAATGGGGCATTGACTATATGACCTGTAACCCTCGTTCAGATGGGGGGCATGGGTATATTACCATTGCTATGGACTATTTCACGAAATGGGTTGAAGTAATGCCTACATACTATATGGATGGTAAAATGGTGGCTCAATTTCTATTCAATCACTTTATTTCTAGGTTTCGAGTGCTTTAGGCCATTACCACTGAACATGTCTCCCATTTTCAAGATTACATGATGGCTGAGCTGACTTCTACATTGGGTATGCACGACGATAGCTCAACCTTGTATTACCCCTAGTCTAATGGCCAAGTTGAAGCTATGAACAAAGTCTTGGTTATGATGCTTCAGCGCACAATTGGGATGAACGAGTCAATTGGGCATCTCATTCTCTTTTCATCTCTAGGGCTTACTGAACCTCGACCAAGAATGCAACTGGATTCACACGGCTCCAGCTAGTCTATGGTCTGGAAGCAACCTTACTGATTGAGTGCAAAATTCCATCCCTCAAACTAGTTGTGAAGCTTCTCCCCAAGACCTCACCTGTTAGGTAAACTTGACTCGGGATAGAGTCAAAGTTGACCAGGTTAAATAGTGATGGTTTTGGGGCACATGGTATTGTGCACCCATAGTATTTTGCCCATGGTATTATATGTAATGGAGCTTATAAAAGGTTGGAAGGACTTCATTGTAATGCAAGACCTAGAGGTGAGCAGTGAAGGCTCACTTGGTCGGATTGGCCACGGTTTTGGCCAATGCTAATAAGATCTTATTAGGTTGGGTTTTTCCCCGGATTTGGGGTTTTCCCGGATAAACATTTGTGTTTATGTGTTTATGGTTGTTGGTGGTTATTTTTATATTTATTCCTCTCAGTAATTATTTATGTTATGCGGTAAATTTCTTAACAACTAGTATCAGAGCCATATATTGGCTTCAAAGGGATTCTTTGATGCCAGGGGTTTATAGTGCCTGATGAGATCAATGCAACCCTTTTATAGATTTGGGTCTGGAAAATAATGGTGGAATAATCGTACGTGGAAGAACCTTGAGGAGAATGTGCAGAAGATAGTGCCGTAACTGCCAGGGGTCACAGTGCATTTCTGATATTTACCAGTTTGGAACATGCTGACGAATTGTTCTGGATTCATGCGGTTATTTAAAGAAGGTCAACAGAAGAAAATTGTTCATGTGGCTTTGAAAATTTTTCGTTTTCTGCTACGTGAGGCCACCGGTGCTGGAATCCAAAAGGTTCTCATCGAGCTCGTAGTTGGAGCAGTTTGATAAAATCTTTTGAGCAAATCAGATTGAGAGAGGATGGATCAGAATCGCAGCGACAATAAACAAAAAAAAATTAAAGAAGTCAAAATTATTGCATGTAAATGGGCATACTACTATAAGGCCTGGTAAGGCATGTGTACCCCTCGATGATCACTGGTAAAGTCTGGGTTAGACCTAGGTGATAAGGGGGATGTTGGGTTAACAATATCCTGGGTAAAAAATCTGGGGGGTAAGAGCTAGAGTGAGCAAGATTGTCTCACTTAGCAGGTTTGGCTAGAGTTGGTCAAGGAACCCCAAGTCAATTTTAAGGGGGGGATTGTTAGGTAAACTTGAATTGGGATAGAGTCAAAGTTGACCAGGTTAAATAGTGATGGTTTTGGGGCACATGGTATTGTGCACCCATAGTATTCTGCTTGTGGTATTATATGTAATGGAGCTTATAAAAGGCTAGAAGGACTTCATTGTAATGCAAGACCTGGAGGTGAGCGGTGAAGGCTCACTTGGTCGGATTGGCCAGGGTTTTGGCAAATGCTAATAAGATCTTACTAGGTTGGGTTTTTCCACAGATTTGGGTTTTCTGGATAAACATTTGTGTTTATGTGTTTATGGTTGTTGGTGGTTATTTTTATATTTATTCCTCTCAGTAATTATTTTTGTTATGCGGTAAATTTCTTAACATCACCTTAGGAAGAGCGCTTCTTGTACCTAGAATGACTAGATAAGACTCATCATCTTGCTGCTTTGGTCATCGAAGCACATAAAAAGTGGGTCAAGTCCCATTTTGATCAATTTGTCTCTCCTCAAGATTTTTCTGAGGGTGATTTGGTTCTTTTGTATGATCAGGCTAATGACAAGCTCGGGGTAGGCAAGTTCGAACCCATGTGGCGTGGGCCTTACATTATAAAATGTGTGTTACAGAAAGGGGCCTACAAGCTTACTGATTATGAGGGAAATCCCTTAGACAAGCCCCGTAATGGGATTTATCTCAAAAGGTATTATACTTAGGTCATTTTGCATGGCTAGTTTTGTACAAGAGTGTGTTATTCATTTTTGTATAGTGTGGTTTAGTGTATTGTTTTGCAAGCAGCTTTCCTGCTTATTATGTTTCTGCTTTCTTTGTAGATGTCGATGTCTCCTCACATTGATTTCTCTGATGGTGCTTGTCGTAGTACCTGGAATTTATCATCTACGGCATGGGCCATTTATGACCCCCATGGTGAGTTCATTGATCTTCAAGGTATTTTTCTAGGTCAAACAACTAATAACATTGTCGAGTATAGTGCAGTTATCAAATTGTTTTTAGAAGTTATCGCTCTTGACATCCAAGAATTGGTTGTCAACCTTGATTCACAACTTGTCGTCCTTCAAATCAACGGGAAATATTCTTCCAAAAGCCCTCAAATATTGAGAATGTATCTACGTATTTGTCTAATCAAGAGAAATTTTGATTACATTACATATCTTCATATTCTTAGATACATGAATACAGTAATAGATGCATTAGCTAATTATGTGTTGGATAGGAATTTACGAAACATGTGAAAATCAAAACACAAAACATTTGTACCATTGTAAGCAAGGACAAAGAGCACACGCACACACACACACACACACACACACAGATATATATATATATATATATATATATATATATATATATATAATGTTTGTCATACATCAAAACCCCAAAAAAATAATATGTGTGTTCAAAATACATCGTGGCTCACAGGCCACAAAAATGTGGAATGATGGACCTACGCACTAATGATGCTCATTGTTGGCTTGTATGGGCCTGACCCAAGTTCAGAGGTGATTTAGACAAGCAAATACTAGTACTACTGGCCCTTTTGGCAATAGTCTGCGGATCGCAGACTAAGCTCTCACTTGAAGTAGTATGGAAGGGTGCTAGAACCAGCTTTTAGCCCCCCTGGGGATGTCTTATGAACTTCTAGAGGTTCGCGGTTTAACCTTGCATACATCACTACACACACTTGTTAGTCCCTCGCAACCTGTGATGCTACTTCCGTGCAGCCCTAGTCGGGGCATGACCTGTATTATACCCAAGTTCCTTGTTATTTAATTTGTTATTACCCGATTACTGAACTTATTTGTGTAATATTAGTGATAATTAATAGTATATCCAACAATCATATAAGTGCACACGATAAAAAAAATAGTATAAATGTAAAGGAGGCAATACACAAGCAGATGCACAAAAATTGGAATCAACTTCTCTTTATAATTCTTTGTCCAGATTACAAACTTGACACCGCCCTACACACTTAGCTACAGGGGTCCATGCACTGAGCTACAGACTCTACTAGGCCTCTGTGCACTTAGGTGTAGAGCCTTTTCCTACCACTATGACCTAATACACTTAGACTCTTACTCTATGCTCGAACCATGTGTATTCATCTATCTATCCAATATTATTCGCTATCTTTACAACTTAGAGCCTCGCTTTATTTATACAATCCCTTGGTTCGCAGAAAATGGGTAGGTCGACATGACATTACATTACTTTACAACACTTAGGGTGGACAACCTTATGACTCCACCTATACTTCACGCTTCGCGCCCGCAATTCAAGGAGTCTTACAATACATTTGACCAAAACTTGGGCTTTGAGCCCCAAAACATATTGTGGGGGGATTCTATGCCAAACAGGCCCCCAACACAATCAATGTGACTCGTCCTTAGTCACTCTCTTGGTGCAGTGATCTTCGCACGAAGCTCCTCCAACTAGTCCTGATAGCCCGAATGTCAATGGCACACTAAGTTACTGCCTACTGTACCTACTGTATTCTTGCTTCTAAATCATCTGTGTCTAAATTGTGTCCTTGCCTTGGTACTAGCCTTTGTTGTGTGTGTTTATAGTCCTGTACCCTTGTCCAGCTCCTCGGGTCACAAAGACTTTGCTTCGGTCAGTTAGTCAAAGAGACGGCCCACCCGTGTAGGGTCTCAAGCAACTGTTGTTTACTTTTCCTCGGAAGGGTTCTCCATTTAGTTTGACTAGGTGGATCATGCCTCCATCTGTGACCTCCTTAACAATGTATGGTCCCATCCAGTGCATTCTAAATTTTCCAGGAAATTTTTCAAACTTACTGTCATACAACAGTACTAAGTCATTTTCCTTGAAGGTATGCACCTTGATATGGTGATCGTGCCAGGCCTTTTCACACTAATTTTGTACCTGCTGATGAAATCCAACCAGAAGCCATTCTTCCTCGAGATCTTCTAATTGTGTGAGCCTTTCTTCCAGAGCTTCGCAGTCTCTCAAGCCTATGAGTGCTGCTATTCGCAGGCTAAGTATGATGTATTCCATTGGAATGATAGCTTCTGTGCCATAGAATAATCGGAAAGGTGTTTGTCCCGTCAATTTCTTGCACTTTGTCTTGTATGCCCATAACATAGTAGGTACACGCAGGTCCCAGTCGTTTTGTTCTGTGTTACATACTTTGGTTAGTGCAGTCTCTAGTATTTTGTTGAATGCCTCTATTGTCCCATTGGCTTGTGGGCGGTACAGTGTACTTTTTTGATGATACCCCTGGAACTTTTCTATGAGTACACTAATGGTTTCATTCAGGAAATGTGTTCCACGATCGCTCATTAAGATTTTCGAACAGCGAAATCATGTCAACAAGTTTTCAAACAAAAACTTCGTAGTCGTAGTGGCCGTGCAGTCCTTGACCGGCTATGCTTCCACCCATCATGTCAGGTACTTCGTCGAAGTGATAATGTAGCATGCCCCCATCATTCCTTAAGGTTTGATCGGTCCCACAAAGTTGATTGTCCATTTTTCAAATGACTGTAGTGTGATTTGTTGATTTAGTGGCATCTCATCCCTTCGTGATGGTTTCCCAATCCTTTGACATATATCGCAGGCCTTACAGTGCGCTTTTGAATCCTGGTGCAGGGTCGGCCACCATAACCCTACGTGAAGAATATTTTGTACGGTCACGCATCCTGCATAGTGTTGTCTGGCAGTGCCTGCATGTGCTTCTGCAAGGATCTGACCTCGTTCAAATTTAGGTATGTATCTTTGCAATATCTCATCATTGTCCATTTTTAAAAGGTTTCCTATGATGAAATAAAAGTCTGATGTCCGCACCACTAATTCCTTCTTCTGTTGGACTGAGTATTCCTTCGGTGCAGTCCCTGTTGTTAGAAAATGGATTATATCTTCGAAGTGTCCATCGATGACATACACTACAAAGAGTTGTGCATTAAGTAGTCCCTCCTCCAAATTTGTGGGTTCCTCGCCCATCTCAATTTGTGACAAGTGATCTAGTCCTATGTTTAGTCGTCACGGCTTGACTATGACCTCAAAATCATATTCTTGAAATAGTAAGAGCCATCTGCACATGCGTCTCCACAACACAAGCTTATTCACCAGGTATTTCAATGCGGAATGGTCGGTATACATCTTGAAATGTCCCCCGAGTAAATAGTGTCGGTATTTTTGGAGTGCATACACCATTTCCAACCCCTCATGCTCAGTGGTAGAGTAGTTATTTTCTACTTTTGCCAATCTCCAAATTGAAAACGCGATCAAGTGATCCTGGCAACGGAACCATTTGTTCGCTTGTATGGGCCTGACCTAGGTTCAGAGGTGATTTAGCCAACCAAATCCCAGTACTACTAGCTCTTTCTATAACAGTCCACAGAGCGCGGACTAAGGTCTCACCTGAAGTAGTATGGGAGGGTGCTAGAACAAGGTTCCAGCACCCTGGGGATGTCTGATGAGCTTCTGGAGGTCGACAGTTTGACCTTGTGCACATTGCTACACACACTTATTATTCCCTCGCAACTTGTGATGCTTCTTCTGTGCAGCCCTACTTGAGATGACCCGTATTATACCCAAGTTCCTTGTTATTTAATCTGTTATTACCCAAATACTCAACTTATTTGTGTAGGATTAGTGATAATTAATAGTATATCTAACAATCATATAAGTGCATGTGATAAACAAAACAATATAAATGTAAAGAAGGTAATACAAAATCAGATGCACAGAAATTGGAATCAACTTCTCTTTATTATTCTTTGTTCCAGATTATAGACTCAACACCACCCTACACACTCAACTGTAGGGCTCTGTGCACTCAACTGCGGACTCTACTAGGCCTCTGCGCATTTAGATGCGGAGCCTATTCCTACCACTACGACCCAATACACTTAGACTCTTACTCTATGCTCGAACCATGTGTATTCATCTATCTCTCGAATATGCTTCGCTATCTTTACAACTTAGAGCCTTGCTCTATTTATACAATCCCATGGTCCGCGGACCATGGGTAGGCTAACATGACATTACATTACTTTACAATACTTAGGGCGGACAATCCTATGACTCCACTTATACTTCGCGCTCCGAACCCACAATTCACAAAGTCTTATAATACATTTGACCAAAACTTGGGCTTTGAGCCCCAAAATATACTGTGGGGGGATTCCATGCCCAACACTCATGGTAGCATGTAATTACTCACACTACCTGAGTTAGCAGTAGACAAATTTGATCTGATACCCCCACCATATGCTTCTGATATTGGCATGGGACATCAACCATCCTGGCATACTCTGGGATACCATGGGTCAATCCCTCAAGGTTCTATGTGATCTCCTCCTCATTGTTGCTTCCTTCTTGAGGAGGAGCGACATCAAACTACTCAGCAATATGCCTGGAAATTGGGGAAATCCTTGCAGGGTGTTCTGGTCCAACATTTGTATTCATAAAATCAAAATGTCATGAACATCTCGAAAACAATAAAAAATCAAAAATTAAAATGGTTTTTCTTACCTCCATCATCATAATCCTCCTCTCTAGGAGTGGCATATCTAGATCACCATGAAATTCAGTACTGCTACAAGGCCAATCCTCCACTATGATTAGTTGTCATCATAGCCATGAGAAGAAGGCAGGATTATAGGACATCTGTTGGCCCCTGGTAATCCTAGGCATCAACGCACTCCAACAGACCATTCATGGGTCTCATGGCAATCGAGGTCCCACCTCAACTAGTTGCGATCCAAATGGATCCAAGAAGACTCTGTAAGTCTTAAAAAATTGAAAAATCATGCCAAGGATCAAAACAATCACATGCTAAGAGCCCTTAGAATGGTTGAAAAACACTATTAGGAGGTAAAAACCAGTGAAAACGATGAAAAAACAGAGTATGGGAGGTGTGGAACAATGGATGCATAGTAGCCATCAAATCTGGTTGATCAATGGTCCAGATTTGATCAACAATTGCAATCGGGACAAGCAGACAATATCAGTGCTTAACATATATGTATGGTGATGGCGATTGGCGGAGTTAATTAGGACCGTCGATCTAGCACGCAGATCGACAACCCTTGTTGGATCGCAGGATTGCTATCGGAGATTGCAAGAGCACTTACAATGGCCCAGGGGTTATTGTGATGAGCAGTTGTGATTAATCACATCACGATATCCCAATCGGAGAAAACATTATGTGTGATCCGATGAACTGGACTCGACAGGTTTATCAGTATCATTTCATAAGATTTGAGATCCGCAGAAAAGCGAGTTTTAATGCATTTTCGCAGTTTTCGGTTATTAAATGAAATGTGAAGGATGAAGGCCAATGTGATAAGCTAGACCCAAAACGGTCCCTTAAGGCTATTATATATTGTTTCAAGTCTGGAGACAAATCATTTTAATGCATTTTTCACGATTTTTAACATATTTCAAAAATACAAAGGGGAACCTTGGAGCAAGGCCGAAGTGACTTGTGAAAGCGATTGGGGATGGACCAGATAGGGGAATAGACCATGTTTAAGGACTTTTGAAGTCTAAAATGAGTTTTAATTTAGTGGAATTTCACATTTATTCATGCATTTTCCTGTGTTAGCAGAAAACGACCGTGTTCGGGATTCTGAAGGATTTCAAGGGTCGAGGCACTCTTACATTGCGAATAGGTGACCACCTCCCCTCTAGGCATTATGTGATGATTTTGTAATGCTGGAAGAGGGATTCGAGTGGATAGAGGCCCAGGAAACAAAAAGTCAAACAGGAGAAACGAGCAGGCAACCCAGATTGGCTTTAAAGCCATATCAAACAGAAAACAGAGTAGCCAGTGTCGAGACAGACCTAATAAAGAGACAGAGAGTGATTCAGAGAGTTTGTGTATTGCAAGAAATCTTGAGAGGTTCAAGAAAACTCTTACTATTATATCCGTTGTGTATTGAGTCTCAAACTGAGCTCATACTATTGTAAAAAATCTGCTTGAAGACATAATAGGGAGGCCACCAGTGAAGGCTGGACTAGGAGATGTAGCCCAGGAGTATTGGGTGAACTCCTTATTAATTTTGTTGTGTTATGTGTTTTCTATTATGTTTGTTTACTGCTTCATTGTCTATGTGTTTCGCAATCTTGTTGACCCATTGTATGAAATAACATAGACAAATCCATGCACATGAGTCTATAAAACCTTATTAATTGTCTTAGATCTCATTATCAGATCAAGTGGTATCAGAGCTTTAGGTTTACTAAGGTTAGACAAGCTTGTGATCAATTGGTGAATAATAACTAGGTCAAAGCTCAAAGAAGGAGAAGGAGAACTAGTTGAAGCTAACCCAAAAATTGGTAGTGTCTCTCCTAGGAGGGAAACAACAGAAGAAAATCCCTTGGAATTAGACTCTCAGTTCATGGACAGTTTCATGACCATGAGAGCCATGGTAGAAGAAATGTATCGAGAATTTAAGAAATCTAGAAGTGAAGACTATTCAACCTCCAAACAAGACAAAGGAATAGAAGAATCGCTTATAGATGGTCATTTTGAATGCAAAGGGAAAGGAAAAGAGGCTCCTCTGTCCACACCTCCTCAGAGCCCTGAAAATAAAAAAGAAGAAAACATCTCTGATTAAATTAGATGTTAAACTTGATTTGCCAATATATGATGGAGAATTAAATCCAAAGAAGCTAGATAAGTGGATTAGACAGATTGATGTGTATTGCAGGGTGTAGAGCATTGATTCAGACAGGAGTAAAATTCAGCTAGCTAGCCTACGCCTTGGAGGAACTACCTTGGTATGGTGGGAAGGCAGGACATAAGCTCACTTGAAGAAGCATGGTAAAATTCTTTCTGTCTAGAGTGAATTTGTTTCTGCAATTAAAAAACAATTCTATCCACTAGCTTATATGGAGCAAGCTATGATGAGTTGGCAAACCCTTCACTAACTAAAGGGGCAAAGTGTACCAAGCTACACCCAAGAATTTAGAAAGAGAGCTTTGATTCTAGGAATTTCTTTAGACTCATCCGAAACTTTGCTAAAGTATACAGGTGGTCTACATAGCTATTTGAGGCACACCATTCTCATGTTTAACCCTACTAGCATAGATGAGGTATCTATTCAGGCTACCCACCTAGAGGCTAGAGACAAGAATGTGAAACCAGATATTGGGGGATCATCAAAACCCACTGCAAGCAAGAAAAAGGAGAAGAGGAAGCAGAAATGGAAAGAGAGGAAGGCAAATGTTGTACAGAAGGCCAAACCTTCATACACTGACTGCAAGAAGGATGGACATGATGATGAACATTGTTGGTCCTTGCATCTGGAACAAATCCCAAAGAAGTTCGATGGCAAGAAGAAGAAGGTAGTCGCTTCTATACATAAAGATTTGGGGTCAGACTAAGGTGATGAAACAACAATTGCAACCACAGGTATAAAAGGTAAAATTCTGAAGCATCTACTAGTAGTTCTGCACAAAATATTGATAGTGAGGAAAATAAGAGGAAAAGCCATGAGCCTTTTCATATTAGAGTTGTGTCCAAGCATCAAAAGATTGATACTTTGTTTGATAGTGGCTCACAAGTAAACTTAATTTCTAAAGAAATTGTAAATAAGCTAGGATTACTAACCACACCTCACAAGAAGCCATATCCATTAGGTTGGGTATGTGATAAAGCAAAGCTACAAATGACTAGACAATGTAAACTTAGGTTTTGTTTTGGGTCAGCATTTGTAGATGAGGTTGAGTTAGATATCATTCCTTTGGATATATGTGCAATTGTTTTAGGAAGTCCTTACTTGTATGACAGAAAATCCATTTTCTATAGAGCTGAAAATAAGTATCAACTCGTTAAAGATGGAATCGAATATATTGTAAGAGCTCATAAACTCAAGAATAATTATACTCTCATAAACTCAGGGAAAATAAAAAGAATTGTAAATTCATGCAAGCAATTTTTATTGATGGTTTTAAAGGAAAAGGAACTTGATAAAACAAATGTATTTGAAGGCTGTAATGCTAAACAACAAGCTAATTTAGAAAAAGTTGTTTCAGAATATGATATCCTATTTCAAGAACCTAAAGGTCTGCCACCAAAAATGGAAATTGTACATGATATTAATTTACAACAAGATGCTCCATTTCCTAACATCAAAATGTATAGGTTATCCACTTTAGAGAATGCAGAGATCAAGAAGCAGGTACAAGAGCTGCTCGAGAAAGGGTTCATAAGACCAACAACATCACATTGCAGATCTCCAATTGTGTTGGCAAGGAAGAAAGATGGTTTGTGGAGGATGTGCATTGACTACAGAGCAATGAATAAACTAACAATCTAGAATTGTTATCCCCTTCCTTACATTGATGATCTATTGGATTAGCTGAAAGAAGCTATTTACTTTTCCAAGTTGTACTTGTGTAGTGGTTACCATTAGGTCAGAGTAGCAGAGCAATATGCATGGAAAACTACTTTCAAAACAAGGCAAGGGATGTATGAGTGGCTAGTTATGCCCTTTGGCTTAACTAATACTCCTTCCACTTTCATGAGAGTTATGAATGATATACTCAGGCCTTCTATTGATGATTTTGTAATTCTATATTTGGATGACATTCCTGTTTTCAATAAAACATGGGAAGAACATTTGAAGCATATAAATCAGACTCTATATGTTTTGAAGAAAGAAAATCTCTATGTTAAATTATCAAAATGTGAATTTGGTAAAACGTCTTTGAATTATTTGGGTCATATTGTAGGGGGTGGTGAATTGAAGATAGATCCCTCTAAGGTTACAGTCATTGTAAACTGGCCTAAACCCAAATCTACTACAGAAGTTAGAAGCTTCCTAGGAGCAGCACAGTATTGGAGAAAGTTTATTACTAACTTTTCCTTAATTGCAGCTCCCTTACATGCTTTAACAGGATTGAACAAGGTGTTTCAGTAGGGAGGCAAACAGTAGAAAGCCTTCAACACCTTGAAAGAAAAAATTAGTACAGCACTAGTACTAGCATTGCCAAATCTTCAACAACCATTTCAGATCGAAACCGATGCCAGTGACTATGCCATGGGAGCAGTGTTGATGCATCATGGTAAACCCATATGCTACCATTATGAGACTTTTAATTCTACAATAGTTAATTATCCTACATATGATAAAGAATTGTATGCATTAGTCCAAAGTGTGAAAAAGTGGAAACATTACTTAATGGGAAAATAAACAATTATACATACTAATCATCAACCACTTCAGTATTTGCACTCACAAACTAAATTGTAGCAATCAAGACACTATAGGTGGATGGGTTTCCTACAACAGTTTCATTTAGTCATCAGATATAAAAAGGGCACACAAAATAAAGTTGCAGATATGTTGTCCAGACCAATCGTAAATGCATCTACTATACTTAAGCATAACTCAGTCATCCATGAAAGCTACATTGAACAATATGCTTAAGATATAGACTTTAAAGATGTATATATAGCTTTAAATAATCGCAAAAAGGTAGAAGAATTGGATTACTATGTTAAAAACCAGCTCTTGTATCATTTGGGAAAGCTATGTATTCCACAAACTAAAAGAGTCAACATAATTAGGGAAGCACATACTTCTCTGATATCAGCTCATTTTGGTGTAAGTAAAACAATTGCACAGCTGCAAAGATACTACTATTGGCCAAGAATGGATGAAATAGTTTCTAGATATGTAAGAGGGTGTACCATGTGTGCTAAAAGTAAGCCCAATAATAGATAACTAGGCTTGTACACTCCATTACCAGTCCCTTCTCGTCCTTGGGAAAGTGTTTCCATGGACTTTGTTGGGGGATTACCAAAATCTAGAAAGGGACATGAGTATTTATATGTTATTGTGGACAGGTTCAGCAAAATGTGTATTTTAATACCTTGTAATAAGCAGATTATAGCTAAAAAAATAGTGAAGTTGTTCTTTCAACATGTCTGGGTGTATTTTGGGTTACCCACTTCCATAGTATCTGATTGATACTTTTGATTTGTTGGGAAATTTTGGTCAAGTCTGTGTGCATTGATGGATACCAGACTGAAGAAGTGCACAACCTTTCACCGACAAACAGATGGCCAAATAGAGGTAGTCAACAGGACAGTGATCTTGTTGCTTAGGGGTTATTTTAGCAAGCATCCCAAGCTTTGGGGTGAAGATTTATGTTATGTGCAACATGCTTACAACCATGCTAAACATTATTCTACATAGAGATCTCCTTTTGAGAGCTATTTTGGTTTTATACCTAGGTCTCCCTTGGATTTTGTCTTTGAAAAAGGCATTGTAGTTGCTAGACACAATGATGTGGACAAAGGAACCAAGTTCATCGAACAAGTCCAAGAAATTCACTAGGCAATGCAGGAATAACTGGAAAAGAGCCAAGCCAAGTATTAGGCAAGGCAAGATAAACACCGGGTGGAGCACAGCTTCCAAGTTGGTGATCAAGTCGGGCTATATATCAGCAAGGACAGAATGCAAGGTGAAGGAAAGAAACTGAAGCCAATAAGGTATGGGCCTTTTAAGGTACTGGAGAAAATTGGTGAGTATTCCTTCTGCCTTGATTTGTCAGCATACAAGCACATCTATTCAATAGTAAATAAATAAAATTTAAGACTATTTGAACCTTCATTAATTGAATATTCCTAAGAGAAAAGTCAGTTGCCTTAAGTTGATGATCTATTGATTGAATATCTAAATGAGTTGCAAGAAGATACAATTCTAGAAAGAAAGGTGAGAACTGCGTGTAGAGGGGATGTTGAGTACCTAAGAATTCGATTCAAAGATTCAAAACCCAGCAGTGCAAAATGGATAGAGATTGGGCAAGTGAGGCAGCTGTACCCTCACTTAAGCAATGCTTGGAAACCAACTTTTGGTGATCCAACAAACTTTTTCAGTGGGAAGGCATGATCCAAATGGATGCAAGAACACTCTCTAAGTCTTGAAAACTTGAAAAATCATGCCAAGGAACAAAACAATCACATGCCAAGAGCCCTTAGAATGGCTGAAAAACACTATCGAGAGGTAAAAAAGCATAGAAAACCATGAAAAAAATAGAGTATGGGAGGCGTGGAACAATGGATGCACAGTAGTCGTCAGATCTACCCGATCAACGATCTAGATCTGATCAGCAATCGCAATTGGGATAGGTAGATAGTATCAGTTCTTAACATATATGTATGGTAATGACGATTGTCAGAGTTAATTAGGACCGTCGATCAAGCACGCATATCAATGGACCTTGTTGGATCGTAGCATCGCTATCGGAGATTGCAAGAGCTCTTATAATGGCTTGAGGGTTATTGCGATGAGAAATTGCAATTAATCGCATCATGATATCGCAATCAGAGAAAACGTTATGTGTGATGTGATGAACTGGCACTGACAGTTTTATCAGTATCATTTCATAAGATTTGAGATCCGCAAAAAAGCTAGATTTAATGCACAGTTTTCGGTTATTAAACGAAATGTGAAGGATGAAGGCCGATGCAATAAGCAAAACCTGAAAGGGTCCCTTAAGGCTATTATATATTGTTTCAAATCCAAAGAAAGGCCATTTTAATGCGTTTTTCTCGATTTTTAACATATTTCAAAAATACAAAGGGGAGCCTTGAAGCAAGGCCAAAGTGACTTGTGATAGCAATTGGGGACAGACCCAATAGGGGAATAGACCATGTTTAAGGACTTTTTAAGTCTTTGTTTTGGTGGAATTTCACAGTTATGCATGCATTTTCCTATGTTAGTAGAAAATGACAGCGTTGGGATTCTGAAGGATTTCAAGGGCGGAGGCACTCTTACGTTGCGAATAGGTAGCCACCTCCCCTTTAGGCATTATGTAATGATTGTGTAGCACTGGGAGAGGGATTCGAGCAGACAGAGGCCTAGGGGACAGAAAGTCGCGTAGGAGAAACAAACAGGCAGCCCAGATTGGATTTAAAGCCATAGCAAATAGAATACAAAGTAGGCAGTGTCGAGATAGAGCTAAGAGAGAGACAGAGAGTGATTGAGAGAGTTTGTGTACTAAGAGAAAGCTTGAGAGTTTCAAACAAACTCTTACTGTTATATTTGTTGTGTATTGAGTCTTAAACTGAGCTCATACTACTGTACAATCTCTTCTTGAAGACATAATAGAAAGGCCACCACTGAAGGTTGGATGAAGAAATGTAGCCCAATATTATTGGGTGAACTCCTTACTAAATTTTCTATGTTATGTGTTTTCTATTATGTTTTAACTTTTGTTTACTACTTCATTGTCTGTGTGTTTTGCAATCTTGTCAATCCATTGCATAAAATAACATAGACAAATCCATGGACGAGTCTGTAAAACCTTATTAATTGTCTTAGATCTCATTATCAGATCAAGCTGGTAGTGAAACAATGGAACCCTCTCCACAAATAAGGTCACTAGAATAGACCCATAGCAAAACTGCTTCATGTTTCCCACCTTATCTTTTGATAGCTAGCACTTCATGTTTACCTTCATATCTTCCACTCAATTGAAGATAGTGGGCACCGTATAGTCGATAGCATACTAAAACTTCAATTTGTTGGTCTCATGCTACACTTGGGCCCCATTCACTCTTTATGGTCAACTTTAACACTCTCAGCACAAGATCCCAAATAGTCATGATCTTGATCTTGCCACTTTTTTATTTGAGTGCTTTTGGGCAATGTTCTGCAAGTAGCATGGTCACACTTTCCCTAATCGGGCTTGACCCGTATAGATTGACTATCTCCCCTCTTCGGGGAAGTCTTGTGATGAAATAAATGTCTAAAGTTTCCAACTCCAATTCTTGGTCATGGATCATGAAAACTTCCTGTTTCATGTCCTTGAGACTGATCAGATACCATAGAAATTTGGGTTTAGCATGTAGACCTGGTGTAAAGAAGTATTTGAGGAGCCCACAATTCCTCAAAGCATTCAAGCAATTTGGGTTAGCCATTGCTTGAGTGTTAATAGCCTCATGCTCATGTTCCTTCCAATACACCAGTTTTCACGATTTTTTCCCCGCAAAAACCATATAATCGAGTCAAGGAACATGTTTGGCTAGAAAAAATTGGATTCAAGTGGATAAATTGGGAAAAACTTGAAAAATTTTGTTCATGGTGCCAGCGCACTTGACAATCATCATAGCCCCCGATCAGTGCGATTCCGTACCCAGAAATTTTGCCAACTGAGTACAATTTTTGTTTGACAAAACCTCCTCAAAAAATCCAAAAAAATGGTTTAAAACATGTAAAATAAGCATGAAAATGGAGCTTAAGGTCTTAGCTCTTACCTGCAATGAATGGCTTGACAAATGGCCTCCCAAATCTCCCGTAATCTACTCCAGAAAAATTAGGGCACAAGTGGGTAAAAAGCTCTTCACACAAAGGTAAAATGGTAAATGGTAAAAAATAATTACTTTTTCCTCATTTTATTCCTTTTTAATGAAATATTAGGGTTTTTTAAGTATTTTTCGGTTATTTTCCTCAGAAGATGAATAATGCATTTACCTTTTATGCAACGATAGGTGACATATTGTCGATGATGGTACTGAAGGCATGTTTAAGATCTTTTCTTGACTCGTAAAACTAAAATGAAAAGATCACCAAGTACTTTTCCCTTTTTCACTCGTAAAGAGAATAAAAATGAGGGATCCACTTTCAAGCTCTTTTCTAACTCTTTAAAAATGAAAATATTGTCGAGCACTTGTTGTTTTGAACTCATTAAAGGCTGCAAAACATCGTTCCCCAGTATATGCTTACCCCTTTTTCGGGCTGGGATGAACTATGTCTCTCGAGTATTTTTTTCTACCTTTTCGGGCTCGAGAGACACAAATGTATGAAAAAGAACCATGTGGATTTTTATTTTCCATGTCTTTTTCAAACTCTCTAAATGTGAAAAAGATACTGAGTTACACCTTTGTCAAATTCGTTAAAACATTAAAAGACATTGGATTTGTCGCAATGACGAACGTGACCTTCTCCTTCCTAGGGCTCATTAAACTTACTAGTTTAGATTCATCCGAAGGATGAACTTATAGTGCAAGTACATGTTATCCCCTTCAAGCTTGTGATAAAAAATAATAGGGGTACCTGCCGAAAATGGTGGGGGAAAATTGGAAATTATATCAGTCGTGCCGGCAGCTCACTCTTGAACATGACACATTCTGCTTCATGTCGGGTTGGGATATCCTCCTTTTTGTCATTTGACCTTCCTGGTTGGGCTGCTTATTTTTTCCTTCCATTTAATCTCTACCACGTCATCATGACCACCGATCCTATGGATCCAAAAGCTTCCAAACTCTGGAATCATTTCGCTGATATGTTCAAGAGTTAGTCCCTCTACAGTTACACTTACTCTCAATTCTCTGTATCATCTGAAATCATTTGCATCCCTTTGTCTCATGTCAATGATGTGGGATACATCATGGCCCTCCTTTGATATAGTCACTTCCTATTGACTTTAGCTCATTATCTAGGAAGCTGGTCGAGAGAATCCCTTCCAATACCTTAGAGCTTGCATGCCGAAATAGCAAGTTCTTCATACTCGATGACAAGTTCACATCATTAGCTTTTGATCGGGTGATTTCATGGATGTTCAACCTCAGTTCCTTTATTCACATTTCATGAACTATGCTACTAGTACCTTGAGAGCCATTGTCATTATTGGTGGTTTCTCTTGCGCTCATTAACGGTTCACGTCATTGACTAATTATTAAGTGATTTTCTAGCATGTTCGACTTCAAGACATTCATTCACATCTTAGGATTCCTACTTTGATCATGTCGTTTGGAGCACAAGACCTTGGGCTCAAATTACACCATTCCAGCTTGTGAGGTGATGTGACATGATCATGTTTATATACATGTCTCTTTCAGATGGATGGTTGCAACCATACCAGGAGTTGTTATATGTGATCCTTCTCATTATTGGATGGCTATGACCATACCTTGGTTTTGTTTTGATCCTCTCTGTTGGATGGCTGGACCCATGCCTTGGGTCCATTTATATGACCATTCTTTGGATGGTTGTGTCCATACCACGATTCATGTATCATTTGTCAGAGTTTTCAGTGATGTATATCTATCTATGCTTTCTTGTAGGTTTTCCAATGATGGACTTCAATTCCTCGCATCCACTTGTAAAACATTTCACCCCTCACTCTAGTTTGGCCTTCATGCTTTAGGGGGCATCTGTTACACAACAATTTTTCATTGTCCCTATACTCCCCATCCATAATCCTAGAGGACCCCTATAGTGAACCTAACATGCTTTCCCATCATGAAGAAACTCCTAGTATGTCCCTCTTCATGAGCAGAATAATTCCCCTTTGCATGATTTCCCAAGAATCTTCCTTTTATCCTAGTTTACAAGACTGGCCCTACTAGCTAGTTTCCTCCTCATGCCAATTTGCGGAGATTAAACTAGCCTTAGTGCCATATGGAGCGACTAAGCCCCTTTCAAGTCACATTGATCCTCTTTTGACAAGTTTTTTAAGTATGGATTCGAAGCTTCCAACTCTAGACGCTTCATAACAGAAGTTTGGTAGATGGTTGGGCTGGATGGAGTCGAGGAAGTCAATTTGAGCTCCTTTACCCTATTAGGATGGAACAAACACAAGAGATAAGACATTTTCCCATGATGAGAGGAACCATCTCCCATCCATCCAAGCTATATAAACCTCTCTTTTCCCAAGCTAAACTAGTTTTGGAGTGATTTTGAATGATCAATAGGACATCTATAACTTGTAGCTTTCTAGGGTATGTTTGATGGAGAATAGTGTGTTTTGGTTTGCTTTGATACTAGAGGGAAGAAGCCTTAAAACATCCATTATTGGGGCTATCCATGAGATGCTAGCAGAAGTGTGGGAACCCAGATACGTCAGAGGAGACCAGCAATGTCAATGTATTGGTTGTAATCTCTTTCTGATTTATATGAATAAACTATTGATTGATTTCCTACATGAAGTGTTATTTTACATATTTATGGCTTAATGTTACTTGACCTATTAAGTAGGTTGAATACAATATTGTATGCTATCACATTTGTTCATTTTGTTTTTTTTCTTATTTTAGGTATTCAAAGAAAGGAAACAGAAGATAGTTCGAGTGAGGAAGCGGGATCATCACCAAGCGAAATAGCATTCGAAGAGGTAGGCCCTCTTAATTGATTCTAGCTTAAGGAGATTTTCCATAGATTGTTTGTTTGTGGCTAGACTCGCTCTCTTGGGCTATAGGAATTGTTTGTATCCCCACTAAGAATTTACCTATACCATAAGGAGAAGTTCAAACTTGTCAAGAAATCGTGTAAGTATTCCATGTCCAGTATTACTGACCCTGCAACAAAGGTGGCCACCCAAATTTTGGCTGGAAAGGTGATGAGAAAGTGTCGTGAGGATGAGGTGCTAGCACCAGTGGTTTCATTAGTGGCTCAGTGCAAGGAGGATGTACAGTTTAACTGGGCACGCTACCTCTGCAGTGAGTTCCTTAAGAACTACATAGAGCCACAGGACAAAAGTAAGACTTTCCATTATTCATGGCTATTATTATCAACTATGTTGGTCGCGTAGGAGTTGCTTGGAGGAAAGTCATTTTCCTCCAGTCGAGACTGATTTATCAGAATCCACCAAGTTTTCTTCTGTCTATGCCACAAAGGATGTTGCATGGGTTCACGAAAGAAAATTCTTTTGGGTGCTTATGGAGGCAAGCATCCATGCAGCCATCAAATGAAAGTTGCGGTTTTCACAAATAATATTTAAGCAGCTATCTGGCTACATGGAGTTCAAAGCAGACTTCCACCGTGTTTACATTCGAGCATGGAAAGATCTAGATCAGAAGTGGTACTATCTTCACTACTTGGCTACAGATGATGACATTGTTGAAGTCCTTAAGTGTTGGGCATCAGATTGGCACACACCATTGTATTTGGCTGTCGGCACTAGCAAGTCTATGGAGAAGCAGAAAAAAGGAAGAGGCTCACTGAAGGTTCAATAGTTGGCAGAAAAGAGGAATAAGGAGACTGATAAGAAGGACCATGTAGAAGCGGAGCATGCCGAAAAGTAACAAGAAGAGTAGGAAGAGTGCGGCTCTAACAAGAGTAAAAAATATCCTTCACCCCAAATGGATGAAGAAGAACAGTCAGAATAGCGTGGCAGGGATCAGGAGAGCACTCCTTTCTGCATAAAGTGACATAGGGAACATGAAAAGGACAGACAGTGAAATAAGACCAAAGCCTCCAAGTCGTCACTTGACCCAATCACCTTGACAGAGGGCAGCTTAGATGATACTGGTGACAAGGTAAGGGACACAGTAGCAGAAATACTGCAAAATTTTGAGCAGCAACAGAAGCAAGCACTAGTCACTATATAGATAGGTCTGCATGAGCTGCAAATCCAAACAACCATACTGCAGGCAGGTGCATGGTAGAGTAGCGTGGCCTTGACTAGTTTGGCACCAGGGACCACTTAGGTAGTAGAGGTTGTCCGGTCCTTAGATCTCGTAGCCAATGCACTGCTTGATGGAGCTCTGAGCATAGAGGGAGATGCTGACAGGGCTACTATTAGTTCTTTGAGGAATGTTGGCCTCAACTTGGCCACATTCCCCAGTGAATTCATTCACACACTGCAAGTAGCTGTGATTACCAAAATTAGGGCCCAAGAGTAGCATGCGCTAAGATTGATTAGAAAACAAAAAGTCAACAACAAACAGATGTTAATTGAGAAGATGGCAGTGCTAGAAGCGTGGAAGAGGGTTTAGGAGTAGAATGAGCACACTGTAGACGAAGCATGTAGGATGGTTCCAGATCTGCACATACCAGAAGAAGCACCATTGGAGGCCAATATTAGGAAGTTGGTTGTAGGTGTGCGGAATGAAAAAATAGAAATAGTCAATGTTCAGTTCGATCTGAACCTGAAAAGCACAGAGCTTGAGTTGAAGTCACAATCTTCAACTCCACCAGAGATCCGAGAACAATGTGAGGCCTCTATGAAGGATGCAGTCACAATGGTAGATGCCATGGTAGTGGATTGTACCTCGCTCTTTAAGAAGTCTATGGAGGTCATTACGAATCTACAAGAAGACCCTAACCTACAAAGGTTGAACACATAAGCCCATGAATTGTAGCAACGGTATAATGAAGCAAGAGAAACAATGTGCACCATCGCTATATCAAATCGATTGGATAAGCTGCATGAGGCGAAGTAGTTACTTGAATAGGTGGAGGCAGCGCAACAGAACGATGTGGTCCTCAAGGCTAGACTGGGGCCTTGGCTAGACGAGGCCTATGTTATCTCTACCACCATTGAGGAGAATGCGGTGACCCTATAAAGGACATAGCAAAAAGTAAAGGAGGACACTATAGGCCCAGCAACAGAGCAGTTAGTGGAATAGGTCAAGCAAGAAGCCATGTATAGCACGACTATGGTAGCACTAGCACAGGTCTAGGTGGGAGGTCTCCACAGTAAGATCTCTTCACCAGCAAAGTGACTGGGGGGTGAGTCACGATATTTGTGTTGGGGGCCTATTGGGATAGGGTCCCTTAGGGTCAATTTTGGGGCAAAAGCCAATGTTTTGGGGCAGAAAGCCCAATACTTTGTTATGTAAAGTGTAAAGTCTCCACAAATTGTGGCCTCGGGGCATATAGATAGAAAAGTGTCATAAAGGGATTTTCCCTTATTTTATGTAAGATGTTTTGGCTTTAGTAGATCTACCCATGGTTCGTGGACCATGGGATTGTATAAAAAGGAGAGTCTTAGAGAGTCTAAGGAAATTCATAGTAGAGATCAATGAATGTAATAGGTCATTAAGAAGTGAAGAGTGAAGAGTCTTAGAATAGAAGAGAGTCTCTAGGGCTGTGTGTGCAGAGGCCTAGAGTAGAGTCCACAGCTGAGTGCATGGACCCTGCAGCTAAGTGCGCAGGGTAGTCTTGAGTTTGTAAGGAGAACTGAATTATCAACAAAGAGATTATTCCATAAATATTTGTGTTTTTTCCATTTACTTTTGTTATAGATGAATGCATTTATGTTATGATGAATAATGGGGTTATGATTTAATATTGTATTGATTTGTGTTTCTACATGTTTTACATTGTTATAAGAACGCAAGTAATAATATCTATTTAAATGAATAGTATCTTAATGCATGTTAAAGTTATCAGATACTTAAGCTGATCTGGGTAAATACAGAACTAAGGATAATCATAGAGGCATGTAAGTAGTTGATTTGCCTATTTAAGGTTCGCGAAAGATATTCGTAGACCTTCAAAAAGGTATAAAGGATGGTAAGAGGAAGTTATATCGATAAGCCCTAAAGGCTTATTGTACGAAGGAAGTTTAGGGCATAAAATGACATCACAATCATCTTTGGGTGCAGAAACTTGGTTCCAGCATCCCCCCATATGACTTCGGGTGAGACATCTATCCACAATCCACGGATTGATGCCGAAAGGGCCAGTAGTGTAGGCATTTTTTTGGCAAACTTAACACTAAACCTAGGTCAAGGCCCACTAAGCCAACAAAAGGTACAGGAATGGGCTGAATGGTGACATTTTTTTCGAATGATCAGGAGTTGTCTCGTCATTTTTCTCCTCAATGATCACCATGGATTACCTCCTCATTTTTCTGGTTTAACTACCCTTCTCGATCTCAATTGAAGCTCATTTATCCCAATCGGCAGGGTTCGATAGGTAGGAAGAGGGGACGGTCCAACCAAATGAATCCATTGTACCACCTTATTATTAGGATTTGGTACCGGTGGAGCAGGTAGTTGAGGTGGTCTAAATGGTGGTGGAAAAGGAAATGGTGGCAATGATTGACTTTTTTGAGGTAGAGAGGGAAAATATGGTTGTGCATATGAAGGAGGATATGATGGCATCTTAGCAGGATAGGAATGATATGAATGGTTTGGCCCACTCCATCCTTGTTACCAAGGTTGAGAGGACTGTCCATGATGAAATTGATTTCTGTGCTACCAATATTAAGAGTGATTATTGTTATTATAGTAGGAATATGGAGGTGCATTATAACCATAGAAATGTGGTTCGAGAACCATACCTACACTTTCCTATGGCCAATTCCTTCATGCTCCCATGACATGTAATGGATTAAGTTTAGAATTCTCCCCTTCAAGTAAAACTTTTAATCTAGGTATGGATGGTCATTCCTCAGTAGCATGGTTCTCTACACAAATCACACATTTATTAGCACTTTTTATATTAGTGGGACACTCTCTAAAAGCATGATTTTTCCTACATTTTGTACAAAAAATCGACAATGACTCTTGCTCTTTTTCTAGTTTTTGCTAGAATTTCAAAGAGTCTATTTGTTTGCTAAGAGTATTCATTATTTCAATTTTCATGTTTTCCATTTTATTCTCCAACCCAATTATCATAACATTTGTAGATCCCAGTTTGTTAGTTTTGCTTTGACCTCCTCTAATGGATCTAGATTAATTTTGTGAGAACTTCCTACACAACTCACAAATTTGGTCAAAAGTTGTCTGAGCAATGTCTCCTTGTCCTAACAAATTAAAATTATGTATAGAATCCTCAGTAAGTCCTCGTAGGAACAAGGTTCTAATAGTACTCAAATCAAATTTGTGTTTGGACCTTTGGAGTATATACAAACATCTCTCTAAGTAATCCTCCAAAGTCTCATCATCACCTTGTACAATGGTGAAGATCTCATCCTGCATTTCTCTAGTTTTACAATATTCTAGATATTTATTCAAAAATACTCTCTTCATTTGGTTATGAGAACTGAGAACTTATAATGTTTCCTCCTAGTCCCATGAACTAGTACAACGTTGAATCCTTGAGAGTTCCAGGAAACAACTTTAGTTTCTAGGCATCAAAAGATTCATCATAACTCCAACATAATATATCAAACTCAAAAAGAAATGAATCTGGGTTTTCGTACACCTTACCATGAAAGTGTGGAAGGGATGAAGGTGAAATATTCTTCATTTTCACATTCAGTTATGAGCTCACTATTGGAAATCCAAAAGTGGACTGCTCTTCATTTACCTGATTCTTGCCAATCCCCTCTACATGGTCTTCATGATCAGCCATTGTTGTGCCTCCAAACAGACCACTTGTAGAAGATGAATGTTGACTATTGTTGAATTTAACTTTATGATCACCATTAGCCTCCTTCCACTTTCCGGGTTGTGTCACACTTGAATCATCATTTCCAGAATCCAAGTGGATCGTTACATCATGATGAGTCTGGGTCTACTTGGACTTCCTACCTACAAAAGAAGGCCCAATACGAGAAGAGTTTTTATATTTTTCAGTATTTCATCGGCCCTTATTGGGCTTCGAACCCCTACCTTTATTAGGAATTCATTTTAAAAATCAAGCCCAAAAACGAAATTCAAATGCTTATAAATAAAAAGAATCTGTTAAATGTTGCAATGAATAAAAAAACAGCACCCGTAAAATCATTAAAACAATAGAAGCATACTACAGGAAGAAAATAATAGCATACTTACCCCTATTGTAGAAAATGGAAATTTATTACCAATTTCAAACCGCCTCCTCGAAAATGGCGCCAAAATGTTGGGTGTAGGAATTGTGGTTAAGCAGACTCCTTCAACACTAAATTTTCAACCCTGGGGTTTCATAAATGTAGAGGTAAAGCAAAGGAAATTCCAGAAATGATATGAACTTTTCCTAACTCTATTTCTACTTCCTTAATTACAATATTGCAAAATCGAAAAGAAAATATCACCCGAAAATTTACACCAAAGAAATTATAGGGATGGAATGTGAAAGAAAGTAATTCTACAGAAAAATAAATGAAAGGAACTCTCAAAATCTAGTAAGAAATCCTGACTAATAAAAATATAAATCTATGTTTATCTTCAGTATAGTTGTATGTCAGGTTAATAATTGGACCCTTGAAGATGTCTGGCTTCTTTATAGATCTTTCTCCCTCCACTAAGTTTTTATTCCTGTACTCCTGCAATATGTTTACACTAGTACCAGAACAAATTTTATATGTTGGAAGTATATTTTACACCTATACTGAAGATTTGTGTCCTCATGCAATGGCTCTAAGCCTCAAGACTAGATCTCTTTTTTCCTGTAGAAAGATATCGATTCGTGTACCAGAGTAGAGATTCCAAGTTTTCGAATTCCTCTTATAAGAGAATAAAGAATGTATTAACTTAGAGAAATAGTTTGCAAAGGTGAATAGAATTTAAAAATAACTTCGACAAACAAAAATATGCTTCAACCAATCTGAACTTCAAAATAAGAATTAATTTTCTAAAGTCAAAGAACACTTTTCTTCACTCAAGGAACTCCTTCATGCAACTAAAGAAATCATCTAATTGCAACAGTAGGCTTCAACCTTGTAATAGTTATTCACACAAATCCCATCTACATTCGTAACCTTCTTAACTCAAAAAGCTTCTCTTTAAAATAATTAAATCTAATGTTTGATCCTTCCCTAAAAGGTATGAAGTGTACGTACAGGTTAATGTGTTATAACATCATTCATTCTCTAATTACTAGAGCATATCTAATTCTAGATGTCAAGAATACTTTGGAATGATGATCACACACTTGAAGAAACACATCAAGTCTCATATGGAAGAAAGGAACAAAAGCCTATTACTGTAATGAACCAAAGAAATCAATCTATGAAAATGTAAATGCACTAGTGCAGAAATAACGTGTGTGCACGATCCAGGAAGAAAAGGTACTAAGCTTTGAAGAAAAGAAATCGCAAAGGATAAAATCAAACTTAGTTAAGCATGCACACTACGGATCCATCACTAACGATTATAAACTAAATCTAACCTAGACTTTCTGGAAGAATCAAAATGTCTATTTAATTCACACCTTGCATTAAAAAAAATCAATGCACCTTTAACAAGAAAGAAGAATGTGAGGGAGAACGTGCTAGGTTGGCTAGGCCCTAGCGAACCAGCTCATTTCCCTATTTAGGAAACTTGGAAATTCAGCTCTCAATGACACATCAACATAGAATTAAAACACATAATTGAAATAACATGGTGCATCCCCTTTATATTAATAATAAGAAAATGTACATAGTGAGTGCGAATTTAGCCCAAAACGAGGGTGATACCAGTAAAATTACAAAAGACCAAAATTACAGTATCATTGTTATATCTATTGCTAACTACCATTTTATATCTAAATCCCACGTTATATGCATCCTTCCAGGCCTACGGCCATAACCAAATTACATCCAACGTTACAATATGAGCCTTTCAGCTATAACAAAATAACAACAATAGTACATACTACGCCTTTCGGCTATAACAAAATGCTAAACTTGAGCATTCGGTCGACGACCTAATCTTCATCATATCCCTGACTTATTTCTGCTCTGAGCCCAACTTGAGATAACCGATCTGGATCATGGTGTCCGTGTTAGGTAGTGAACTATCATGGAAGATTAAGATTCATTAGCAATGCAGGAATCCTACCTACACTTGACCATGATAACAAAATGATAAATATGTTGCTTATCAAATGATTTAGGAAAGGTAATATTAGTTGCAAATAATATTAAAGGTATAAAACCTATAAAAATAATTAATTAATAACATTCGTATATTGGTTTGTGTTATATTCTTTCCACGACTAGCTCCAATACTAGTACCGGGGGGTGAGAGGGGGGGTGGACACCCCCCTTCCTTGTGCCAATGCACAACGGGAGGGTCATAGGGGGGCATAAACCCCCCTATATGGGGGGTTTAAGGGGGGCAGTAGCCCCCCTCTATGTGATCCATGGCAGCGTCCCAGGAAAAAAAAAATTGACCCTATATTAGGTGGGTGGACCTACCTATGGTTTTGTGCAGGTTTTCGCACATGGTTTTGGGCGCGATGGTTTTCGGTCCATGGTATTTTGTAGATCCAGCCAAGGGAACTATGGTTATGTTCTAATCCAGGGTTAATGGTTTGGGGTTTATGGATGCTTTAGCATGTATATATATGTATTGTAACATTATAAGGAATATAATGAAAAATCAATTTGGTAGTCCCAGTTTTGGGATCTAGGGGAAAATATATGTGTATATTTATTTTGTGTGTTATGCTCTCTCCATTGTTTATTTTCTGTTTTTATAATTTGTTTGCAGGTAATTTATGTAAGGGGTTAAAACATACATCGTAACCCTTAAATATGAAATATAAAGCTAGTGTAGGAAAAGTAATGATTCTTGGAATAGTGCAAGAATAAGGAGGTTCCAAGGTTAAAACAAAGGTCTAAGGTTATGATTTTGAAGTGGAAAAGGGGTTAAAAATGAAACAATTTAGCCTACCAAAAATATTTTTCATTGGGGAAGGATTGGGAAGAGGAGATTCGAATGGCTCGAGTAACAGGGGTTTTAGGCATGGCATATTTTTAGCAAGATATTGGTGGTAGTTAGCGTGAAGGTACCTATCTCTTTCTCTAGCAGAGCTACAAATCCTTCATCTACAAGGTCTACACAAGACCTTTGGTTTTAAACTCATCTTATTTAAAGTATTGAATATGGATGTTTTATCTCATAGTGAGATGAAAACCTTTACAGGCTTCAACTAACCCTTTTCATATGTCATTCCCATTCCTTGAACAAGGAAGGAGTTGACCATGAAGACAAGCATTCTTAAAAAAACCTCAATCACTATAAAGAAAAATGAAACTTCTATTGAGGTTCTTTTCCATGTAACAATTTTGTAATGGGACTTCCCCATCCCATTCAATACATTCATGTACATGCTATCTAGACTACAACAACATACAATCATATGCCTATCACTTTACAACTTATAATTTTCC
>APFE031102281.1:0-32527 GCA_000404065.3 Pinus taeda | reverse complement strand
AGAGAGAGAGATAGATATATTCACCCAAATCATGGTGCCACACCCAACATCTACACATATAAGCAAGAATTCACTGAGTTTTCCTCCTCTCCTTCATTAAACAAGGAAGGACTTAACCAAGGAGATCAAGCACTATGAGAAACTATGTAACATCAACATATAAGAAACAATTAGTCTCAACTGATGTTCTTTACCTCCTATAACATATTACCATGGGATTTCAACATCCCAGCCTACATATATAATACATATTCCTATCATTCACTGAACCAAGAAGGGTTATATAGAATACACACCATATAGGGATCCTTCCCTAGATCCCGTAAACCTCATGGAAAAAATTGTTCCAAGCATTCAAGATTGCCTCTCCCAATCAATGGTGTTGATATGATACAAGTAAATCACTATCCTACAAGTTGTTTAACAAAATTAAAGAGAGGACAACTTCTAATACCAGAACCACCAGCTTCCCAACCTTCAAGATCCCAAATAGGAAGTGTGTTTATAAAATCAACCCATCAAAATCATTGTAGATGATGTGCAATATAGATCAAATTCTATGAGTAAGAAACCATCATGCTCACATTTAGTTGTTACACTAATATTTGATTTCCTCGTTAGTTCTTGGGACTCATGCATTAGCACCATGCTACATAAGCACATGGTAATCATGTCTATCATGCATGCAATCAGTTAGTCACGGGAAGTATTTTAACACCTAAATACTTATTTCCTTAATTTTCTAAAATTAAAATGAACCCCTTTGAAGGAACACTGCCATCACTTATCCATGATAGAGCCCATCTAGTCCATGTGTCGAACCTAGATGGTCTAATACCACTCTGTAACACACACCCTCCTAATCCTTACCATAACACAAATTAATAGGGGTGGTTACTATGTTGAACCAAGATCTAAGGTGTTGTTATGAAAATGGGGTATAAATTTTCGATATTTTCAGCTTACTTAAAACCTTAGTTTGACATCGCCATTGTGTTCACCTCATTAAGACGATTCTTGTGATATAAAATTTTTCTTCAACCTGACCTCTTGATCAAAAGATGTGACCATTACAATATGGAAAATAAGAGGACTCCACATCACAGTCTTGGACACATGGTATCCACGTGGCCATATCCTTTGGCTAACTCCCCAACACCACATAGAAATTAATTATTAGTTTTTGACTCATTCATGGGTTTATATTCCCCAAACCCACAACTTACATTACAATGCGACACTTATACGCATCAAAACCATTACACATTTATATTATATGCCCTTCGATCTCTTGATAGGTTGTTATCTGTCAGAACTACTCTCGTCTCCTAGGCCCATTACCCTAGTTCCTCTCCCTCTTGCACTTGTAAAACTCCCAGGATCAACCTACTGACCTAACCTATGAATTGGGGGCCACACCTCACCAATGGGAGAACTTTCATGCTTACGTATACACCACCATGGCCTGGCTTATGTCATCCCTTAATTTCATTTAGTGCCCTGTCTTGTGCATCTAGGAAATGGCCTTGGAGCTTACGTGTATCATGGGTCCACTAAGTACTAATAAAAGACCTCTCAAGCTTACGTGTACACCATTGTAACCCAACTTACATAATCTCAATTCCTATTTTAACTCAAGATATTGTAAATGCTTTAAGAAGTAACCTTCAGGCTGACCTATTTTGTAGGAACCACCTTCGATGTAATGAAATAATAGTTTGGATTGCATGGAGGCCACTGTATCAATACCCCACTTCATCCCACGGTCTCGATTGAATGCTCCTATTTATTCTTTGAGGGAATATCCTTTTGGTTGATGTGTCCAAGTGTGCCGCTCTTCTATGCAGCCTCGCTCTCAGTTGGCCCACCACTTTATTCCTACCACTTTATTCCTGCCACAACCTATAAGCATTACCATGTTTATTTTTTATCATGGACCTCCAACTGATGGCCCCAAATCATACCCAAATCTGACAGTCATAAGCAATCGGGGAGATTGATGGTTTGCGAGGGGTGTAGCCTTGTTGCTGATGTCAAAAGTTGGGCAAGAGGGGCTCTACCGAGATCCTAACTATCCATCCTTTAAATAGGATCACAGGGTTTCATTGGGGTAGCCTCCTTGCTTACATCACAAGGGGAATCGCGTATACCATCGATTTAAGGGTAGTGATTCACCATTATCGATCACTATGCAATGGTCCCTACCCATCACCAAGACCCTGTCATAGTTATACCTTAATACTATGTGCCTTCATGAATTTATCTAGGGTGAATGCTCTGGGCTGATGTGTACTACTGGGCCACTCTTCCATGTAGGTAACACTTGTGACTGGCCTATTACATTCCTCTTCACATCATAGCTTTAACGACTCCATTCCATGTGTCACATCATGAGAGGTTGGGAAACCACGCTCAGGTCCACTCCTACCATGTCATCCCAATGCAAATTCATCCCAAATATTTTTCTCATGCACCACTACAATACCTTTTGGAGAGGGTCTCTCGAGATGAGTCTTCCAATAGAGAATTCTTGTTCTGAATTCCCTCTATTTATTTTGCTTCGCACTACTAATTCCTCCTTGACGCTTCCATTTGTGCAACATTTAAACCATCTGGGATCCTCCTATTGGGATTATGTGTACGAGGCTCCATTGATGGAATTTTTCACCATGCTATATCTTCCACTTCTTCCGATACTACTTTATGTCATCGGTTTTTCCATGCCATCATGTCCCCTATCATCTTGGTATGCCCTTCTGTGCCACTTTTGTGAGCTTATTATAAAAACAAGTTTATATTTTATCATTTATGAAGGTGATTCCATATATATATATATATATATATAGTACAATTCAAGTTGAACACTTTTGTTATACTAGCCACTCAAACAGGGATTTACCACCTCATTTTAGCACAAAGATGACATACAAAATATACCTTTAGCCTTGAGGGATTCAACAACAACACATATAGAACATAGATTCAACTTGGTGTGAAGCATAGGGATATAAAATAAAATTATTCAAGCTCGGGAAACAATGCCATCTACAAGACTAACACAAGGCTTACTCATGCTTCATATCTCGTTAACAGGGGGATTATAACCCAGAACCAGGGTATAAATAACTAAAGAAGTGAAGAAGACCATCTAAAATAACATGTCAATGAGGATAAAATAGGATTAAATTCTCAAACTCACCACATTGCAACATAAGCAATGCTAATGTAAGCTTGAAAATCTTATAGTCATAATACTACAATCAGGATAAATGCACATGATAAACATTGCATTCAAACATCAACATGACACATTAATCAGACCTATAAATAACATGTTGATGGTTCTAGACCCGCCAAAATTTAGGATATATCCTTGATGTGAAGTCCCAATTAGACCTCACATAGTTTGGTGTAGGAGTCTCAGCCAGTATAATGGCCTAGTTGCCAAGTTCTTAAATATTGGCCTTGACTCTAACTGTCATCAAGAGTGAGGGATGCAATGGTTTCTTCGAAAAGTAAGAGGGTGTTCCTAGTGAGTGTTTAGTTGCAATTGTTTCAAGGTTATTCTACTGTGAAAAGGGGAGAAAAGTGAGCCTTTGAGTGAGAGGTAATAGTACCACTTAAGAAGAGACACACATGAACTAGAAGGGTATGTCTATCATCCAATAGAATAGTCCATAGTAGATGCAATGATCATTACAAGAAATAAATGAAGAAATATCTGTCTAATATCCCTTAGAATATTCCACAAGGATGGGACAACAATAACAACCATTACAACACATTACCAATAAGATAAGACCTAAAATAACTTAAATAGTTCAACTATCTTAGCACATGTGAAAGAAAACATGAAATACAATCATCTGCAGAATAGTCTTACAAACATTCATAGTCCATGCATGAAGAACGTGTTGGCCTTGAAGGCTTCAGTTATTAAGTAAAAGTTCCAAGACAAATGTTTACAATTTACATCACTAGCTCTAATAGTGGAGCATTGGAGCCACTCCTTGCTCCTCAAAGAACAATCTTATCTCTCTAATGCCTTGCAGGAGGAGCCAAGGTGAAAAGTCATTTGCTGATAAAATGAGGGAGTATAGATAACCAAGGGTTACTCTCTGACTACCCTTATGACTATTTGACCTCCTATGACTTTTCAACTTACATGACTCCTTCCATTCAATGTGTGTCCTTTGGACTTCCACTTTACAATACATTTTGAGTACAATATACATGATCCACAATATTAATGTGGCATATGACCACTCATGACATGACACGACTTGACACTACTAATATGGACTGCTTGATGATGTGGACATGTCAATTCATTTTTGCTACTGAATTTTGGATGTCTTCTTGAATGTGCTTTCTATTCACCTCTTCATGGCCTGGTGATGCAAATTCTTCAATGATCTTCAGTCTTGGATTGTGGTCACCAAATAATGTCCCTTCACTTTCTCTTGACTAATCAAATTATAAGTTTAGCTACAAGAGAGTCTTTAGGCATGCTTCCCTATTTCTTCTCCTTCTCCATCATCTTTCCATGACATGATAGGGTACATTTTCCTGCAATCCACTCATTACTAGACAACATCAATCCACAAACTCCCTATTCTAAGATGATGCATTATGATCCACTAACTGAGCCCATAACAAGTGATAGGCTAGGAAGAGGGAATCAATGACTATGTAGTGTGCAATTACTGCAGTTAGGGGAAGAGCTTGAGCTCTAATACTACGTAATGCAAAACTCAAGGAGGCCTGAAGGATAAGACTGCATAATTTCCAGAGTCAGTGGGGTCAAGCTGAGGGAATGGATAATGGGAGAGCCAACTACATAGTTTTGGGAGACAAGGGAGGTTGGGCTTCTATGCAGCATCATAGTTCAAGTGCCCAGGTGATGAGCTTGATTTTTGAAGATGTATAGTGTTTAGTTCAAGCCAGGATGGAGGGCATAACTGCACAATTATAGAGATCAAGGCTTGGGCTTGGGCACATGAACTACGCAGTGTAGCAGTCCTAGGAGACATGAATTTTGCATTATTATACAAGAAAATGACCTCCTCATCAACTCAGAGGAGAAAGACATGATGAATGAAGGACTGACCAAGTTCAGAAGCCCAGTTGTCAAGCTAATGTTGCCTAAACACTAGCAACCTTCTTTATAAAGCTTCCTATCAAGGCTAAGGGTGCGTCAGTGCCCAAAGTAACTATGTCTGTCACCTCAGGAAGAGAGTTAGTGAACCCTAATTATTTTTTATGGGTCAAGAGAATGATTTGAATGAGAAAATATCCCTGTATTCTCTCCTATGTTAGCTCATAAAAGCAGGAAAACATTAGAACTCGACCTGTTTAGGGGAATCACTAATTCCTAATGGATTATGCGAATGTGAAAGAGCACAAAGGAATGGAAACATCACTGCTTTTGTGTAATGGAACTCATGAAGGACTTGGAAACCCTAACCTTACATGTTATATATGTAAGGATAGGGCCATTGTGAAAGAGGTCGAACCATTTGAAAGGATTTCCTATTTGACTGTTGAGAAGAGTCTCAGACTAAGGAATCATAAGAGGTTAAGAAGGGAGAGAGAGAGGAGCTGGAGGGGGAAGGGAAGGCTAATGCAACTGATGGTTGTAATCACTCTTTCTACATCAATATAGAACTGCATTTGTTTTGTCCACTCTGAGATGTTGATAGTATGACTTGTTTGTATGTTTATTCAATATCATTAGCATGTGTGGCTTAGATATATGTAAATATATATCTTTATATTTTCATGCATTGTTTATCAAGGTTTTGTGTTGTGATATTATGCTTTTCTTTGCTATGTGCAAGTTTTGATCTGGAGCAGGCTCAGTGGTCTTTTGCCTAGCTGCATTTCGCTCTCTAGCAACACCACACTAAGACTCAAGGTAATAATTCCTTCTCTCTTTGATATTCATTTGTTAAAATTAGATATAAATGTATCTTTGTGATAGTTGTAGCTAATTTGACTGTCTGCCAAGGATCTTGGGAAGAACCTTGAGGGTTTCTACATCACCAAACACTCGTGCATTAATCCTTATAGCATGCATTGCATAGTGCCAAGCAGTAAGGTCACAACTTAGATGGATGATACTGCATACTGTGTAGTTTAGAAGAGGCTTGGTGAATCTAACTTGCTCGATCGGGAAGTTTTCCTAAAATGGATAAGTGTGGGATAGGTGGTGAACTGTGATGAACCTTGACTGTGATAACACACTTAGCCTAATTTGATTAGACAATGACATTGATCATCCAAACACATGAAAAAAAAATCTCCCTCCGTCTGAATTCTTTGTGACAAGATAAGACAAGTGTGACTCTTAAGATAGACTTTGGGATGATCATGATGACACTTGTGTGACATTCCTCAATACTTTGTGTATAGGTATGAAAGATGTTTACATAGTTATAAAAACTCATATACACAAAGAAAAACCTCTGAAACCATCAAAATTGTAGGTTTTAACCCTGTAGAGAAATTACCTGCATATGAATTCTAAAAATGAAAAATAAACAATGGCAAGAGAATAACACATAAAATAAATATACAAATATATTTTCCCATGGATCCAAAAACCGAGACTAACAGATTCATTTGTCATTATGTTCCTTTCAATGTTATAATACATATATATACATGTCGAAGCATCCATAAACCCCAATCAATTAACCCTGGATTAGAACATAACCATAGTTCCCTTGACCGGATCTACAAAATACCAGGGACCAAAAACCATCACGCCCAAAACCATGTGCGAAATCCATGCATAAAACCATAGGTAGGTCCACCCACCTAATATAGGGTCCAAAAATGAACTTTCCCGGGGCACTGCCCCAAACCCCATAAAGGGGGGCTACTGCCCCCTCTAATGCCCCAGCTTTAGTATTGGGACTAGTCATGGAAAGAATATAACACAACCCAACATTCTTGCACTTGTTGTTCTATTTCCATAAGGGGCCACAGGAGATCTTAGTCATTAATCCAACCCTACAACACCCAGTGTTTCTCTACACCAGGATAGCTTCTCAGTGCTCACAGACTTTGTCAATGCATCTATAGTATTCTTCAAAGTGTCCACCTTTACTAACAACACCTTTTTCTCCTCTACCATATCCCTCACAAAGTGATACTAAACATCAATTTTCTTTGTCTTTGAATGATAAGAAGGGTTCTATGCCAATAAAATTTCACATTGGTTGTCACAATCTATCCTTATAGCTTGTTGTACTAACCCCATAATTGAACACAATCTCTGTAACCAAATTTCTTCCTTTCTTTCATGAGCGTCTACCATGTATTCTACCTCTGTAGTTAAAAGTGCCACTACAGATTATCTCTTACTCATACTACTGACTGCACCTCCAAATAGGTTAAACACATATCCACTTGTAGATCTTTTCTGATCCAAATCTACAGTGGAGTCTACATCAACAAAGCCATGGATGTCCAAAACTCTGTCCAATCCTAGTCTTCCTTAGTAACACAAACCATAATCACTAGTGCCACACAAATACCTAAAAATCTGCATCACTCATGTCCAATGCTCCTTCATTTGTTTTGACATAAACCTGCTCAATACTCCCACTTCATGTGCAATGTCTAGTCTAGTACATACCATCGCATACATTAGGCTACTGATTTCACTTGCATATGGAACATGGGACATGTCCTCTTCCTCTTCTTGTGTCTTGGGACACTATTCAATAGATAACTTTACATCTACAAGAATAGGAACCTTCATTGGTTTACTATATTGCATATTAAACCTCATGTAGTATTGTCTCGAAATACCTCCTCTGGTTTAACTAGAGCTTCCTCTTTTCTTGATATCATTTAATTTCCATGCCAAAAATATAGTTTGCAGCACCAAGATCTTTCATGTCGAATTTGGAGGGAAATTGGGTCTTCAAATGTTGGATAATTTCTTTGTCATTTCCAACCAACAACACATCCACATATAAGACCAGATAAATAACATGTTCACCAATTAATTTAAAATATACATAGTGATGTTCTTTGCTTCTGGTGAAGCCAAGTCCCTGTATAAATGTATCAAATTTATGATAGCACATCCTTGGTGATTGTTTTAACCCATACAGAGACTTTTTTAACTTGGATGCTAGTTATTTCTTACCCTTCACCACAAAGCCTTCAGGTTGCTTCACATAGATCTCTTCTTCCAGATCCCCATGAAGAAATGTTGTTTTCACATCCATTTGTTCTACCTAAAAATCAAAAGTAGTAGCAACAGATAAAAGTAATCTAATAGAATCTACCTTGGAAACAAGAGAAAAAATATCACCAAAATCAATTCTCGACACCTAGGAATAACCTTTTGCTACCAACCAAGCTTTTTATTTCTCCACCTTTCCTGCTACATTCATATTCTTCTTAAGCACCCATTTTCTTCCAATGGGTTTCCTTCCAACCGATAACTCCACTAGATCCCAAGCCTTATTTTTGTGCAAAGATACCATTTCATCAACCACGACCTCTCTCCAGAGTTTGTCATTCTCTGAATCTACTTCTTCCTTCACAGTTCTGGGATCATCATCAGTAATAGATAAAGAAAAATTTGAATAGAAAGTAGATGGAATATACCTTTATGGTTTCCTTCTTTCTCAAACTGATTTTCTCATAGCCAGAGTTTGTTGCTTTTCATCTTCTAATTTCTCTTCTCTTCCAAAGTCTGATTCTTCCTCCTTTAGTTCAAACTCTATCTTCTTAGGTTCCTTTGGTAGGACTTCATGTTTAAATATATTTCACCTCTCTAAATGCCACATCTTGGTTGTACATGACCTTCCTTGTTACGGGGTTCCAAATATTATAACCTTTTAAACCATCCTTACACCCAATAAAGATGCATTTTTTAGATTTACTATCCAAATTTGTTCTTTTCTCCTTTGGAACATGTACATATGCATCACATCCAAATACCCATAGATGTGAAAGAGAAGGTTTCTTACCAGTCCATACCTCTTGTTCGATCTTATCCTCCAATGCTGATGAAGTTGATCTATTGAACAGGTAACATGCATTCTCCACCGCCTCTACCGAGAATTCATGTCCTAACCCGACACCACTAAGAATTCTTCTTGCCCTTTACATCAACATCTTATTCATTATTTCTGCAACTCCATTTTGCTCAAATGTGTATGTTGCAGTCTTCTTCCATGCTATACCACACTTCTTACATAACTCTTCAAATTCCTTCTTGCAAAACTCTCCACCGTTATCTATCCTTAGCACCTTTATCTTCTTCTCTGTTTGGTTTTCCACCAGAGCCTTAAATGCTTTAAACCTGTCAAAGACTTCAAATTTCTTCTTGAGGAAATATATCCATCTATTCCTTGATAAGGCATCTATAAATGATACATAGTACATAGACTTACCCAGTGATGGAACCAACGTAGGTCCAAACACATCACTGTGCACAAGCTCTAATATATGTTTTGCCCTCTTACCACCCTAGGGGAAGCTCACCCGATTCTGCTTCCCATATACACAATTCTCACGGAAATAAAAATCCAGAGAGATATTAGACATACCTTCTACCATACCTTTACAATGAAATATTCAAAGGCCCTTCTCTCGAATATGTTCAAACGTTTGATGCCATAGCATGGCTTTTCTTCGAAGACCACTAGATTTTCTACTCCACTTTCAGGAACAAGAGAAATGTTGCACCCATCAATAACAATGCTACCTTGTAGCTTGTACAAAGTTCCAATTTGAACTCCAGACATCAATACTGGTTCTCCCCAAACCATCTTGCATGTATCTTTCTCGAACACTGTTTTTACACCTACATCATCTAACTTGCTTACAAAAAACAAATTTCTAGCTAATGCAGTAATATGCAGAACACCCATAAATGTTCTAATCCTTCCACCTTGCAAATCCAACTTGACTTTTCCATCAAAAATGATTCTAGACTTCTTGTCATTCCCTAAGAAGACATCACTACGATCATATTTCTCATACTCGCAAAACCACTCTCTATGGGGAGTGAAGTGAGAGGATGCACCTGAGTCAATCAACCATGCCTCATGATCTACATGTGTACTTGAAGAAGATTCCAATTTCACATCCCCGCCTTCATATGAGGTGGTTTTTGCCTTTGTAGAAGGAGCATGATTAGATCCCTTTCTTTTATCAAGAGCTTTATATTTACAGTCCCTTTTGTAGTGCCCTTCCTTTCCACATTTCCAGCACAAATTTACATGTTTTTCTGGAGACTTAGATCTCCCTCTATATTTAGATCTCCCACTCGAGGACTTATTCTTTTTTTTTGTTCTAAGACCATCCTCGTACACACAAGGCATCACAATTTTTGCTCTCCATATTTTTCCATCTCATCTCCTTGGTCAGTAAGGATGACACTATTTCATCTAACTACAAGGCAGTTGCATTGCTACCTATTAAAACAACCAGACCATCCCACAAATCTAGTAGAGAAAAAAATAAATTGATGCACTTATCTTCACCTGAAATTTTAATATCAACAAATAATAACTACCTTACCACAATATTAAATGTGTTCAGATGCTCTATCATTGAGTATCCATCTTTAATACTCAAGTTATACATATTTTTTAGTAGGAACAGTTTATTCACCAGAGACTTAGATTGGTACAAATTCCCTAACTTGTCCCACAAAGCCTTCGTCGTAGCTTCCCCTGATACATTCAACAATACTGAATCTGAGACATAAGACTATATTATGCTTTTTTCCTTCTAATCCAACTTCTTCCAATATTCATAAGACATTGTTGTTGGTTTAGTACCTAGATCTTCTACGATCCATTGATATTTATCCACCAACAAATCCTCCATCTTGGGTTTCCACAACTCAAAATTTTGACCATTAAATTTATCAATCTCTATCTTTCCACTGCTTTCCATCTTATTCACCATAAGAATTAATCCCATAGATATCCCACTGAACAGGGTCTACAACAAGCCCAAGAAAAACCCCTCAGTAGCAAAGACGTCCCCCTGAAGCCAAAACAATTCTAATACCAAATGTAGGTTTTAACCCCATACAGAAAATTACCTGCATACAAATTCTAAAAACAGAAATAAAAAATGGTGAGATCACAACACATGAAACAAATATACACAGAGATTTTCCCCTAGATCCCAAAACTGGGACTACCATATTGATTTTTCATTATGTTCCTTTCAATGTTATAATACATATATATACATGCCAAAGCATCCATAAACCCCAATTAACCTTGGATTAGGACATAATCATAGTTCCCTTGACTAGATCTACAAAACACCATGGACCAAAAACCATCACACCCAAAACCATAGGTAGGTCTACCCACCTAATATGGGTTCCAAAAAAAAAAATTTCACGGGGCACTCTCCTAGACCTCGTAAAGGGGGGCTACCACCATCCAATGTAATGAAGAGGGTTCATCCCGCGCCCCCCCCCCCTTTCTAACCTATGACTTCACTACTAGAGCTAGTCATGGAAAGAATATAACACAACCCAACAAAAATAAGCTTGTGAACATTTCACGACATCCAAACATGCCAAAAGACAACAACTAACCCTACATGAAAAATGGAACAGAACGTTGCAAGAAATCTCATGAAATAAGATCTAATGGTTACGACAACAATGTACAAGAGCAAGGAAGGCTTTGAAATTGATTGTAAGCCAAAATTGTGGAGGGTGTTGCAGTAGTTACAACACTTGGCAACACACTAGTTGAACTCCATCTTCTCTATCTCAATTAACTCCTTCTGTGCAGGGCCTCGGTTCTTCAACGAGTATTGATTCATCATGCAAATTATTTTCGTCTTCCCACTTACCCCACGAATAGATATGGCCCCCCTCAAACCTTCTCAGTTGAAAAAAACATAATATTATGAAATATCACAATGTATTGACTTGGTTATGGTAGTGTAGCTCATGAGCTTAATATTTTCAGAGTATAATTTTTCATCTCTAGTGTTGCTACATTGCGAGCAAACCTGGACAGTAACTCGACAGAGTCACGTAGGAACACAAACATTGCTCCACTACAAGTGAGCCTAGAAAGTATCTCAACGGAGTTGCTTGGTTCACTTCTATTCACAGGAATCCTTTCTCTTCTTTCACATTTATTTAATTATTTTAAAGATAACTATGCATTGACACTTATTTATTTTGGGGGGGAAGAGGGACCTCAACTTATCGAGAGAAGGAGAGGCTTTTCCTTTGTAGAAACATATAGAAACCAATGATTTATGTTTACTCATTTATATTTTCCCCTTCTCCGCTTCTACTAGTTGTATAAGCATGAAGACATCGAAACATAAATATTTATTTTAGGCAATGAGGTTTCTAGACTAGACATGGGTTCACGGTTGGACCAAAACTCTCCTTACGGATGGATCGTATTTTCTGTCGAAACTTCATCAGCCAAAATATTTAACCAACACAAGGAAGATGGATATAAGCCTAGCCAAATGTTGAAGTTTCACAAGCCTCTTTATAGTTAAATCACACACATACTTAGAATCCACAACATGTTCATGCACAACACTTATTCACATAACGAAAATGAAAACAAAACTCAAGCAAACAAACAAACAACAAAAGAAAAGACTATGTACACAGTGTAGGTAACATCACCAAAGCTTCATTGAAAATATTGTTTTGAGTCCTAGCCATTGACAAGGAGAGAGTCAATCTTCTCGTCAAGTGATTGAAGATGATAAGTTTGTTGGCCAAGCTTTTCATGCATCATGAATGGTCCAATCCATAGGGATTGGAAATTAGTGTGTTTTCCTTTTTCCTCATGGGATTTATCCCACTTTAATACTAAGTCAATGATCTGAAAATGGGGCATTGAAGGCTTGTTGTCAAGCTTACAAGAACCTCTCCCACTTCCAAAGCTTAAATATTCCCAAGACCTTATGATTAACCAATTGTGGAATTAAAAAGTGCTTGAAATAGGTGTATGCTTGTGTTTGGTTTTAAACTGTTTATGTGCTTTAAGTTTATTTTCTTGAACTAATATAAAACATATAACAACAAATAAAGCAACAAATACAATGCAACAATAAGCAGTCACACATAACAATAATACAATATGGAGTTCACCCTGATATCTTGGGCTACGTCTCCTTGAGTTCTAGTCAACTCGACTAGGCTATTTGGGATTATGGCTTAAATTCTTTTTACAAGCTCCATGCTCAACTCCATTGGTTTACACTGAACCTATGGGTTTAGAATGCCATCTTACCCCATTGGTTGTCCTCACTCTATAGATAGATCTAGGTTTCTCTGGACATGACTCCTTCAATCAGCGCTCTAAGCGATCTTACTCTAGCTTGTACCAACTCCCTCAGAATTCTCTTAATTATATCTGGAATGCCTTCTTCTATCTTCAGCATACTCTCAACACGAGCAACAGCTAATCGTTTTGACCCCTTGCTGTTCTGAACTTCATTACAACCCATGGCCCTTAGAAGTCTGTTTGAGCTCTCTGGCTCTGCGACTCTAGCTCTCTAGCTAACTGGCTCTGGCTCTCAGCTCTCTGGCTCATTTGGCTCTGGCTCTCTCAGTTGTCTAGCTTTTCCTCCAACCTCTGGTGGCTCTACCTCTGCTCGACCCTCTGGCTCTAAAGCTCTCAGGATTTTTGGCTCTCGTTTCTTTGAGCTAACAATGGATTGCTCAACCTCCAAGCGACTCCAAAACTAACTGCCTTTGTGCATCACAACAATCTTCAGCAGCCTCTCCGTGACCCCTAGTAAATCGTGCTCTCTGTGTTTTTGTAACACATCATTACAGTCCTCTATCATGCAAAACCATGAGTTTCCCCAAAAGAATAAGTTTCTCATTGCCATGAATCAACGGGCACCGGAAAACCCAATCATTCAGCCTTCCTCCTGCAAAAATAACCAAAAATGCAATACATAGGAAAAATTGACAAAAACACATGAATGAGCATTTTCTTGGACTTCAAATATTATAGGATCGCGCTTAAAATCCTATTGGGTCTGCCATCCCATCGCAAATTGCAATCGCATGGTGTATTGGCCAAAAAAACAATACATAGGAAATACACAGAAATCTCTGATTCCTGAATTTCGAATATTATGGAATCGTGTCTATAATTCCATCAGGTCGAGCCTTTATCACTTATCCCATGTCATGCTTTCAATGCCCCTTTTATATCGAGTATCATCGATCACCGATCACCAATATTGGTGTATCGCTATCGGCCCTGTCACAATATCACAATTGGCATATCACATTTGTAACTGCCCAGGGGTCTGTCCATTGACTATGGACTGTGCCAACTCGATCCGACAGTGATCTCCGATATCGGCGTATCACTATCGGCCCCATCACAATATCGCAATCGGCATATCGCATTCGTAACAACTCGAGGGTTTGTACACTGACTATGGACTGTGCCAACCTGATCCACCGATTCACTCATCGGCAATCGCAATGTCACATAATCACAATCGCCAAGTTTGGGCTCCCCATATCGGTCGAAGGCCTACCTCCGGTGTGATAGTTTGAAGTCATAATCAGGGTTCCTTTTGCCCTTGCCTTAAGTCCTCCCCTTTGCACATTTGTGATGTGATTTTCTTAAGGATCCTTTTATGCCTTTTTTAGAAGAAATGCCTCCTTTTCAAAGGACAAAGGCAACCTTCCTTCTGTGATAACTTCTTCATCCGAAGTCCATTTTAGCCCATTCAAATTCTAGTAGATTCAGAGTGAACATATCTATGGAATGGGACTATTTCCAGGAGCATCCTTGGACTTTAATTTTCCTCTGTTAGGAACACTTTAGACTTAGAAGTCTATCCAAGATCCATTTTGGATCATGCATTCCCACTAAAATAAATTTTGGTCTCCAAAAGACTGATATATTGATCTGAACAGTAAAAGAGGGTAATTGCACCCTCTTCTTTTAGCATCCATACACTTTCCTTGCATAGTGCCTCTGAACCAAAGCCTTTTACCACTCTCCTTCCTGGATGTGTTGGTCCTCTACTGCCTACAGAATTCCTGCTGAGAAGGTCACGGAAGGTAGTTTTAACTTCTCTTCCTTGATCATTGATCCAAGGTAGCTCAAACAAATGTGAAGTTACATTTTCTTTACAAAATTTTCATTTGTACCTGTTTGACAAGATGTCAGCAACAACTATTAACAACAACAGAAATACAGACAACAACTGGATGGCCTAAACTCCTGCTTCAACAAAAGAAACAGATTTCACATCTTGTGAACACTTCCATGTCTTTACATCTGCATACAAATGATTGACTAGATAACAAGCCAACAAAACACGCCTTTAAATCAAATGACCCTTCAAGTCAAACATGTAGAAAAGATCTCAAGGATTTTTTTCAAAAGATTAAACACTTCATCATCATCTCCATCTTGGAGACCAAATCAACATTTTCCTATTACATTACATGCATGCCAAAGAAATCAACCCTTCAAATTAATTACACATACATGTTCAAATACAAGGAAATCACCAGCATCCTTGTGTTCATGCACATCATTCTCATGCATGCCTTTCATCCTTCAACTTTCACTTAATCACACTGTACTTTTGAAGCTGAAATGAAATATAATGTTGCAGCAATAAAGTGAGTCTCCTCCTCAACTTTTCCATTCACCTTCTTGGTAAAATCCTGCAACTTGCATTCTCATTAACAAAGAAATGCAAATAGATGCATCAAATCAAAAGACATGCAATCTTAATTGGATAAGAACTCTAATCATTTCTTACCAATCCATTTCAAAGGTGCAACCTTTGTTTGCGCATTAGCATCAACATGTGAATCATCCTGAAACACATCAATCATGGAATCTTTCTTTCCATTTCTGCCATTTTCTCTTTCCACCTTCTTCGAGTTTCATGGAAGCATTATTGGATTCAGAGTCCAGCACTTTTCAGCAATGTGTCATTGCTTATGGCAGTAAGTACAACACATGTGCATCCTCTTGACAACATGATTTACCTTGTCCAGTGGACCTTTGGCTTCTTGCTTCCTTTCCTTCAAAGGTTTCCTATATGTGGCCATTCTCTTCCAACATCTAGAAACATTATGGTTATCCAAATCACAAAAGGAACATGCAACTCTTTTCCAATTCTTACATGGAAATTTATCATGCTTATCATAATAAAAAGGAATATGATTAGAACCAGATTTATACCTTTATCTTTCACCTTTCTTGCCTTCATGAGGAGGTGAATTGAATGAAGGAGTAGCTCCCTTTGGAACACCATCAACATATTCAAGGTTTTCAGAGTTTCCACAACTCTCTGGTTCAAGTGCATGATTATGAACATCTGCATCCTGTAAATGATGTTTCAATCTATTGCATTCTCCATCAATACAATCTTTACAGTCTTGAGGTAGAAGACCTAAAATGAGACTCCTTCTTGGAACTGTTTCAATGGCCTTCATCACAACTTTGGAACTTTCCCCATAAGACTATTCATAGCCAAGATCCAAATACTTAGGCCTTTCCTCAACTATTATTGGTTCAACAATACCCTGTCCATGTTTGCCCAAGTCTTTTCCTTCATAGCCCATCTTGGACATTAACTTGGAACCTATGCCTCTGGTATGTTTTTCTAAAGAATCAACATAAACATTCTTAGAGGAATTTGAAGACAAATTGGAATTATTTACCTCTTCTTCAAGTTGATGCTTGACCAAGGCTTCTTTTGCAACAAAGAGCTGTGTTTCCAACTCATGAATCCTTTCCAGATTCATATTTGTAATATGAATTTGCCTCTCCATTTCCTGCAATTTGTTACAGAGCAACTGCTTCTCTTCCTCCATGGAATTCAACTGCTCTTCCTTCCATCCTCATAAATTTCTCTCACCATATCTATCATGGTGAATAAGTCTTGCTTCTTGTTTTCATCAAAGAATCTTGTGAAGAAAGCCAAATTTAAGGACTCACTTGTAGAAGTTGTCATTATTAGAATGAAAAAAAGAGCTTCAAACAAGATTAATAAAGAGCTTATTTAGCAACCTTTTGCAACAAACCTCTTGTGCTTCAAGGATTGCCTTGAGGTCCTTTGGGATAAGAAGAATGCCTTCAGCCCTTCTTCTTTTTTATCCTCTCTTGGACTAAGATATCAATAGCTTTCCCTTCACCTCTACAAATTCAAACAATAGTCAGTTTGCAAACAAGCATATAGTCAACCTCTGACTGTTTAAACACCTTTCAAACAAGAATTCTTTCTGGCAATCAAGAATTCTAATCTGATACCACTTTCTCTGGTATAATCATTTTTGATATCACCTTCTTTGAAGGTGGGGTTAATCAAACTTAAGCTCTGATACCACCCAATCTAAAAATGGGGCACTAAAGGCTTCTTGTCAAGCTTACAAGAACCTCTCCCACTTCCAAAGCTTAAATATTCCCAATACCTTATGATTAACCTATTACGAAAATAAAAAATGCTTGAAATAGGTGTATGCTTGTGTTTGGTTTTAAACTGTTTATGTGCTTTAATTTTATTTTCTTCAACTGATATAAAACATATAACATCAAATAAAGAAGAAAGTACAATGCAGCAATAAGCAATCACACATAACAACAATATAATATGGAGTTCACCCTCATATCTTGGGCTATGTCTCCTTGAACTCTAATCAACTCAACTAGGCTCTTTGGGATTATGGATTAAATTCTTTTTACAAGCTCCATGCTCAAATCCATTGGTTTACATTGAACCTATGGGTTTAGAATGCCATCTTACCCTGCTGGTTGTCCTCACTCTGCAAAAAGATCCGAGCTTCTCTGGATTTGACTCCTTCAATCGGCGCTCTAAGCGATCTTGCTCTAGCTTGCACCAACTCCCTTACAATTCTCTTAAGTGTCTCTGGAATGCCTTGTTCTATCTTCAGCATACTTTGAACACCAGAAATAGGTGATCATTTCGACCCCTTTCTATTTTGAACTTCACTATAGCCCATGGCCCTTAGAAGTTTGTTTGAGCTCTCTGGCTCTGCAGCTCTGGCTCTCTAGCTAACCGGCTCTGGCTTTCAGCTATCTAGCTCATCTATCTCTAGCTCTCTCAGCTATCTGGCTCTATCTATCAGACTTTGCCTCCAACCTCTAGTGGCTCTTCCTCTACTCAACCCTTTGGCTCTGAAGTTCTCAGGCTTTCTGACTCTCGGCTCTTTGAGCTAACAGTGGATCGCTCGACCTCCAAGCGACTCCAAAACTCTCTACCTCTACGCATCATAGCAATATTCAATAGCCTCTCTGCGACCCTTGGTGAATCATGCTCTCTTTGTTTTTGTAACACATCAGTTACTGTCCTCCATCATGGAAAACCATGTGTTTCCCCAAAAGAATCATTTTCTCATTGCCATTTTCGGCGGGCACAGGAAAACCCAACCGTTTGGCCTTCCTCCTATGGAAATAGCCAAAAATGCAATATACAGGAAAAACTGACAAAAACACATGATTGAGCATTTTCCTAGACTTCAAATATTATAGGATCACACTTAAAATCCCATCAGGTTTTCCATCCCATCGCAAATCACAATGACATGGTGTATTGACCAAAAAAACCAATACACAGGAAATACACAGAAATCTCGAATTCCCAAATTTCAAATATTATGGAATCAGGTCTATAATTCCATCAGGTTAGGCCCTTATCGCTTATCGCATGTCGCACTGTCAATGGCCTTTTTATATCAGGGATCACCGATCGCTTATCACTGATATCGGTTTATCGCTATTGGCCATGTTATTATAACGCAATCAACATATCACATTTGGAACGACTTGGGGGTATATCCATTGACTATGGACTGTGCTGACTTGATCCACCGATCCAATCATCGGCAATCACAATGGCCAATCTGGGGTCCCAATATCGGGTGAAGTCCTACCTTTGATGCGTAAGTCGGAAGTCGCAATTAGGGTTCCTTCTACCCTTGCCTTAAGTCCTTCCCTTTGCACATTTGTGATACGATTTCCTTAAGGAGCCTTTTATGCCATTTTTAGAAGAAATGCCTCCTTTTTAAATGACAAAGGCAACCTTCTTTCTGCGATAACTTCTTCATTCGAAGTCCATTTTAGCTCATTCAAATTGGAGTAGATTCAGAGTGAAAAGATCTACGCAATGGGACTATTTCCAGGAGCATCCTTGGACTTTCATTTTCCTCTGTGAGGAACACTTTAGACATAGAAGTCTATCCAAGATCCATTTTGGATGAGTCATCCACACTGAATTTATTTTTCCCTATAGAATTATAGTCGAACAACCTCTTGATATGATTCTAATGAACTGAAATATTTTCTTTTTCTTTCAACCTTTATTCCTATAGCTTGTGAAGGGTATCCATCCTACGTTGTACTAACAGACATGGCTTGCCTTGGGATTCTTGTGAGAGTTGGAATTCAAGCAAGTAGATGTTGGGTGAGAGGATGACTTCCTTTTTGTACATCAGGAAGTAAGGGGAGGTGTTCTGGGAAGGTTTTGGCATGACTCAGTTAGCCCATTACCAAAGCAAAGTTCTTGTTTCACTGGTCAGAGAATATGGTATTTTTGATAATGCGGATTAGGCCCTTATTCGTGGATTCAACAAGATCATTCCATTATGGATAATAATTAGTTAATGTTTCAATACAATGCCATTTTCCAATGCAAAATCATAAAGTCTTAGCGATGAGAAATATGCTGCATTGTTGAAAACAAGTGAAGTATGAATGTCAAACCTAGAAATTATGTTCAATTATAGAAAGCTAATGACTTCTTTATCATTCACATGTTTGAGCGGAACTGCTTTTGTCCACCGCATGAATTAATCTATGGAATAAGGATGTAGTGGTGTTGTTTTGATGAACGTGCAAAAATTTCCCCAATAATATACAAGCCCCACTATTGAAAAGGTTATTCCACTTCAATGGGTTGCAATGGGGTGCTTGAACTCTTATTTTTGTCAGCATGCCTCTAACAGACCAGACACTTGTGGGCATAAGCATGAGCATCTTTGAATAATGTAGGACAATAAAATCTAGGCTCTATAACCTTATGTGTTGTTGTGTTTCCTGGGAAGTGTCCCTTAGTTAGTCGCCATGGAGATTAGACAATACCTTTTCTAAATCATGCACCTCCAAACACCTACATAGTACTCCATTGTGGTGTTTTATGAACATCATCCCATGCACCAACTAATAGGATAATTCTTTAAGTATGAGTGCCCTCTTTTTCCATGCATAAACATGGGAGGGAATTGTGTCGTGCTTAAGGTATTTGTACACATCAATGTACCAAGGGCTTGTGCTAGTGGTGGGGGAGGCCCACTCAACATTATACATCTCAATTTATTGCTCCCATCTTGAAATATTTTCTTCTTATTCCTTTGTGTTTACTACTTCTATAGCTAGTCGACAAAGACCATGGCCCTTTATTGTGTGAATTGGCTTTATTTGTAGATCATATTCTTGTAACTTGGTCATCCAGTTTTCTCTCCTTTCACCCAGATGTTGAAAAATAATTGATCTAAATATTAGGTGTGGGACAAAGATAAGACATGATTTTTCAATATGTAGGGACAAAAATGCTTTATCGCCTTGTATAACACATAAGCTTGTTTGTCCATGGTGGGGTATTTAAGATCTGGTCTTTGCAAACTCACGATCATGAAGGAGATAGGTCACTAGTTGTTTAGTTCTTCCTTTTGAGTGAGTACAGTGGCAAGATAAGTGTAGGAAGCAAAAGTGTAGAGAAAGAAATCCTTACTGAAGTATGGGTTGTACAATGCGGGTGCTTCTGATATAGCTTGCTTAATACGGGAAAACACATCCTCTTCTCTTTTATCCCATTTATAAACTACATCCTTCTACCATCTCCTGTATTGGCTTAACAATTTGATCGTAGTCAGAGATGCTTGCGGAGGAAGTGGATTTTCCCCAAGAAGGGCTACATAGCATTTTTATTCAGCGAGAATGGAATCTGCATGATTATCCTAACCCTTTCTAGGTTTACCTTAATCCCACTTTTGGCAATCATGTGGCCAAAAAGATTACCCTCAGACACTATGAAGATACTTTTCTTGGTATTTAAGGATATATCCTACTTGCGACATCACTCAAAAGTATTATTTAAGTGGCATATGTGGTTTGGTCTTTGTTTGGATAACATTGTTACATCGTCAAGATAGACCACTATTCTTTGTCTAATCATTCCATGGAAAGTGATGTCCATATCACATTGAAATGTTGCGCCAATGTTGACTAACCCAAACACCAGTTTCCTCAATGTGAACAAGCCCCACTTCATTTAGAATGTGGTCTTACATCTGTCAGGCTTTGAAAATAGAACTTGGTTGTATCCAGAATAGTTGTCTAGCAAAGAAAACATTCTGGACCCTTATATTGTTTCCAATATTTGTTCCATGGACAGCATTGGGTAGTTTTCCTTGTTCGAGGCATGATTAGGATTTCGGAAATCTATACACAACTGGATTTTCCTAGACTTATTTCTCATTGGGACCATATTTGACACCCATGTTGAGTGTCGCACTCTGTATATGATTTAGGAATCTAGCAGTTTCCTCAACCCTTTCTAAATAAGAGGCTCAAACATTGGATGTACTTTTCTCAACTTCTATTGGTTTGTCTTGGCCCCTTCCTTTATTAGTATCACACACTGGATGATTCCCGTGTCATATGTTTTACGCTCATAGTACATCCAGGTGAACACATCTTGGTACTACTTGAATAAGCAGATAAATTCTTGTCGCTCTCGTGGTGTACAACAAGCACCGACATTGACATAATTTGGATCATTTTTTGTTCCCGAGTTAATTTTTTCATGCGATAGTGTGAAATTGTGGGTCTCAACATTGGCAGGTCCCGAGAAGCAATTCTATAGGTCATACAACTTCTCCAATGATACCACACCCTTGGGGATGAGATTTCCTTTACTTGCACTGATTGCATCCTTGTGCTTGTCCTCTTCAATCATTGTGTCTTTTAACACATCAGTGTTCACCATGAAGTACAGTATCCATAGGTCATCATCAAAAATGCGTATATTAGTGATATTGGCAGAGACAGAAGGCTTATAAAGAATTTAAACAAAAAAATCATCCCTCATTGGTGACAACCTAGTAGCAACTTTTTCTAATGTATTCAGAGCTACATTATTCATTCTTGGAAATGTGAAATCATATGTCATACCTCTTGTTGATAGCTTCTAATATGAGGTGACACACAATGTATGGTATTGTGTACCTATCGCACCACAATTTCTGAGTCACCTGCTACTTTCATGATGGGCCCATTGAGGTCTATGGCTCTTTTCAAGCCCAATATGAGTGCTTCATACTCTGCAATTTGTTCATGCACTCAAATCCCAAGTGGCTACAGATCAAATTCTTTCTCTATGGTGGGTATGTTAAAATGCAACCATCTCCAGAGTGCTCCTACATTTTGGAACCATCGAAGTAAAAAGTCCACATATCATATGTATAGAGAATGGGAACTGCATTAGTACTAATACTACTACTACTACTAATTGTAAAAAGGTCATTTTCACCAATTGGGAAAGGAAGGAGATCCAACTATGTTTCTGGTGGGACTGGGGATGGTTGTGCAAAATAGCACCCTAGTTAGGTTTCGAGGAAGCAATTGTTGAAAATTAGTTTTGTGAAATCCATTAGTTCATTATGTTTGTTCAAGGGAGTGATAATGTTTTTCATATATCTTTCTAAATCCACCTAGATCTGATTATTTCTTCTCTTATACGGAAGCCATAGATATGACCAATCTATGGAAAAGTACTTGTATATCTGGTTGGACCAGTCTCTACTCAATAACACTCTATATGCTTCTGGAATGTCTATAATGAATATGTTGATACAATCATGGAGTCATCCATCAAATGATAAGTGGATGATGACATCTCTAAGTTCACCAATTTCACAGGGAAAATTTTAAGGATGGAAATTTATCTTAAAGTTTAGAAACCATGGCGAATCCCACTAGTCCATAGTATGAAATCTATAAAATGTTTGGAGATATTTTTGTAAAACTATTCAAATTTATAATATTTTTATATAGTCTATATATAATGTTTTGGTGATTTTTAGGGTAAAATAATTTCATTCTATAAAATTTGGGTGAATTATTTTTACAAAAGAATGGAAATTAGTGATTCTTTTTTCTGGAAAAAGTATAGAAAATTAGCCCATGGGAGAATATTAGCCCCTAAAATTTTCCCTGATGGACATGAGTTCTATCCATCTAAATAATCTATGCACCTATTTTATCCCATTTTGCATTGGTTTTCTTGGCAACAGATAATGGCCTCACATTCATCGATGCACCAGAATCAACCAAGAAATTGTGTACATTAAAATTAAATATTTTAGAAGTTAACAAGAAAGTTGGGTAGAGAGTGTTTTCATACATTATTAACGTGTTAAGTACATATTCAAGAGAACCATAAGACTTACTAGATCCCTTGTTTGAAGAGGAGACATTACCTGTGGTGGTCTACCCAAGTTCCCATAAGAAGATGCCCCATTAGCTCATGATCTTTGTTAACGCAAACATTGAAAAGTTCACATGAACCTTCTTCACGTCATCAATTATGTTGTAGTCCATAGTGGGAAGGATGGCCGAAGTGTTTGGGGATGTAACTTGGTCTCTGTCTTTCGAAGTGATGGTTTTGTCCTTACTACTCATAGAATCACCTTTTGTTGAGATTGATTTCCCCGACATGCTCTAAGTGTTCTGCACTGAGTTGAATCGTGGACTAATTTTCCTCAACACATTTTCTTTAAATTTCTACTTTGGAAACTCGATTGTAGTGGTTGGCCATTCGCTTCTCAGGTTATACAGTTGTTTTTCTTATGGCTCAGACCATCACTTGGATTTTTCTTATTATTAGTACTCTTTTAGGCTGTGAGTATACATTTGAACGTGTTTACTGCATGGCCAACACTTGGATTTCCATCGATTGCAGCAACTTCTTCCCTTTATTCTGTAGGCTCAGTCTACTCCTCGGCCATTACCATATCAACAAGATGCATAGCAAGCATGCTTATGATCTGACTCCACTATGGGAACATTCTCTTGGAATGATGTTCTTGATGATATGAACAATATTGATCTTTACCCAAGTGTTCGAAGTTCAATATAACATTGGAGCTATGCAAAGATTTTCTTGGTTGGTTTCTACTATTGACATAGGTTGTAATATTTTTGAACAAATTGACCTCTGTTTGAGCTCTTCCATCTTGTTTGATAGAATCTTAACAAGACAAGTCATGTTTTCAAGATAATATGGTTCTTTCTCTTTGGCCTTGCTCACAAAGGCTTGAGACCTTTTACATATGAATTTGGAGTCTTTGGTTGGTTCATCATCTAAGATGACTCCCATTGCACGTAATTCCTTCTCAACAATGATAGTTTCTTCATAATTTTCCATTAGGGTTTGTTTTGTAGTTCACTTCACAAATGCAATTCTTGCTATTAAAGCAAAAGTGTAGTAATATGTTGTGATGAAGTCATGAGGTTTCATTTTTTCTGAAAATTTATTCAATATATGTTTAAACATTTTATTGAAGTCTTTCACTAGTAGAAACCACTATCCCTATGGAGGTGGTATTGTTCCTCTTCGGAGAATATGGAAGACTGGTTACTCCCGGAATCATCCAACTTTTTTAAATTGACGGGTTATATGAAGGATGGCCCGAATCTGATCATATGGGATTTCACAAGTCCATTCAAGTTTGGGATGATAAGAGTCACCAACATCATAAACATGAGTAGGTGAGGTGAAATGAATTTTGTTTCCTTTTCCATAGGATGATATGTTAGGTTTGGTGGGTTTATCAACCATAAAACATTGGTTTCCCTCCTTCTAGCACTAGAAATGTTGACGGTGTTGGATCGACCAACATAAAGGGGATCTCCCCGATGTGAATTATGAATTAGACCTCACACCATTTGGTGTAGGAGTCCCATCCGATATAAATACTTGGTTGCTGGTCAGCTCCAGTATTGTAGTAATAATGCTACAACTCCTGGGGCTTCCTGTCTCTCATTTTATCAACCCGGTAGTTCGTACAAACTTGGAAGCGACGGTGCTATATGCACAAGTACTAGCTCTTGTCGCAGCTGTCACTTGATCAGCTAGCACAAGTCCGCTAGGGCTCAAGCCAACTTCTATGGCTCACAGAAGAAGCTTTATCAATGATGGACGAAAGCTATCTCAAAGGAGACTAGTCTACTTGAAAAAAATGAACTGAAAGTAAACCAAAGCATGTAAACCTAGGAAACCCTAATTTAACTAGTCTAACCTCTATAATGCAATGAAGGTGAATAAAACTTCTACCAATGCTGCTACTACCTCCAATAAGTGGAAATGCATGGATCTAAACTACTTGCATTGTAAAAGACATGTTTTTGTACTTTTCCTTAAGTAGGTGGAATGATTGCAATTTTGTGCTTATTAGGATTTGGTTGTGTAGATTGGATGGAGAAGGAAGGAAAGCGTGGGATAGGTTGGGGAGGCTAGGTGAGGTCCCTATGGACCCTTGGCATCCATCCATATAGGTTTTCCACGTTCAGAAGCTCGGCAACCGAGTGAATGACCTCCTACAGGATGTCTGCAGGGGATTCTACAGGATACTCAGGGGTTTCTACAGGATGTCTCTAAACTGCTACAGGATGATCTACCGTGAAGGATTGGAGTGATGGAGGAGTGATGGAATGATAAGAAGAGATATGTGAGGTAGGGATCAGGCTGGTGATGGCTCAGAAGTGGAAGGATGAGATGGGAACCGGGTGTAGGGAGTATGTTGAAGTGATGTCGACAAAAGGCCAAGGAATGAAGCTACGTGAGGAATGGAAGACTTTAGGAGAGGACAGAACGAAGTGAGGGTCGAGGGGATATGGTTGCATGCGTGATCAAGATGGAGGTAATGGTAATGGAATGGGAAAGAGAGGAGTGTAAATGAAACAAATGATTATGACTGTCACCAAACCGAAAATACATCAACCTAAATTACTTATGCCGAGAATTCAATGAACAGCAATCCAAAACGCGAGGAGAAATGTGTATGAGGCTGTGATGAAAGTATGTGTGCAGGTGTGACTGACAAGGAAGCATCTAATCAAGACCGAGACTGTATTGCAGCAATCATCAAGTAAAGTAATGCGTGTTTTTGGTGGCTAGTTATGGACTGCACCCCAATCTTCAAGAGAGATGGCAGTGAGCCTTAACAACCGTTTTGCTGGAGCTCCAATTGATGGTATATATCCTCTGCTACACTAAGCAAGTGGAAACAACTGTACCATAAGCAAAATCTATCCTACTCATAAGAAAACCAAATCATCAAACTGTAATTCGAATTGCATGTGCAAACGAAAACTTAAAGTGCTGGAAATGAAATGGAAACAACACTACAGCAGAGGGGATCTATGGCTCTCAGGTTGGGCCCTAACCTGAGAGCTATAGTCTCCTAAGAAAACTCAGAAATAGATCACAAACTGCCTTCTTTATTCATAAACTGATGTCATGCCGAATTGGCTTACAAAAAGGAACAAAACTGAACTGTGCTCCAAAATTGCAATGATAATACGAGAGTTTCAACAACCATCTAAGGCTAAGGCCTTCATATTTATAAAAAAAAAACAATGAGCCACCGAGTGCCCTTGATTTTAGGAGCTTAGCTGTCCAACTAGAGTTTGACTGCGGATCCTGTAGGGCAGTCATAACTACTGCTCTTGTAGAATAGTTTATGACTGCTGTTCATGTAGGACGGCTGGCTGCTTCTTGAGCTCGGAGGGGAGATGGATTGGAGCTCGGAGTTCTTGGTGGGAATCACGAGGAATGTCCCAAGACTATGGACATCTCTCCACAAAATCAGTCGTGCCACCTTATTGTCTCCTTATCCCTTTTTCGTTGTCTCTTGCTCCCTTTTTAATGCCAAAACCTGGAATCACAATGCATTAGTCACGTAGATAAAGTGTCTAACCTTCCTCCTACAAACAACATGAATAAACTAAGAAATGCATGCATAAGCAAATAAAGATGAATGGTTTGAGCAAGTAAAATAGGCCAAAATGAGCCCAAATTGTACCAAAATTGGGGCTCATCATCACCCCCCAGCTGAACCATTTGCTCATCCTTGAGCAACTCAATCCAAGTCCTCATCTTTCATGGCTCTCACTGCTTCGCTGGCATCCCAAGGCTCAGTGGTAGTATCCTCCCTGCGGGTGTGAAATCCTGTTGTTCTATCTACCTCTGCCCATTGTTGACCGTCATTTTCTTTTGAATTCCCTTCAGTCAAACCCAGCAGTAGTGGTGGGCTGAGTTTAAGGCCAATCCAGTTGGCTTGGAGGCTTTGAACGGATTTCTTGTAAAGGGAAACCCTTGCCAAAGCTTCCCTCAATCGGATGGGTGTATGGTATTCTCGGATTTGTAAGCTGTGGCCTAGGGTATTCCATCTACGTTGACAAGCATGAGCAGCATTTCCCCCCAACAGCCTTTCCATATCCTCAAAGTGGGCTATAGCTTGGGCCTGTTTGTCCATCCATCTTAAAGAAGCTGTGGGGTCTGTAGCCAATTGTTGATGTGTTGAGATGAGTGTCACCGGGTCTTCTAGTTCTGGCCTAATTAACAGTGGCTCCTTCACTTCTCAGTTCATGACTGATTTTGCTTCATTTGCCCTTTGGTCTTCATGGTTTAACCATGAGGCTAACACCATCAATTGCATGTTGCCCAAAGCAATGTTGGGATCCCATGAGACTTCATTAGGTAGGGCCAAGTTGTGAAGGTAAAACTCTGCCAATTTGGCTTTGTCTTCTGCTGAACTAGTACTGCATAACTCAGAAAATTGGTGCGGGATTTGAATTGAAATACCTCTCTGTGCCAAAGTGTTTATTTGGAATTGCAGCCATTGATCTTTTAAAAACAACCCATAGGATCTTGCAGGTGATCTGCATTGAATTGCTTCTATGGCCCAGCTGGCCATGCAGGCCAACTGTGTTTCCTTTTGCTGCAACTGCTCCTTGAGTGCTTGCATTTCAATCTTAGTTTGATGCTGTTCTTCCTGTAGACGCGCTATGGTCTCTTCAAAGCTGGAGGTCACCTCCTTTGTGCTCAGTTGCTCTTGCATGACGACCTTGGAGGATGTGGATGCTCCTGCTTTTAGTTCTTTCAGCTGCAAACTCAACCTCTGATTTTCTTCCTGTAGGAACGCTTGTTGGCAACTAGCCACATGTTTAGCCATGGCGAATTCGCTCTTGGCCTCCTTGAGCTGGTCTTGTAGAGGTCCTATGTCGGCTACGCCCTTTGATTTGGCGATCTGCATCCATGTGTGAGAACGGACCTTCTCTTCTTCTAATGCAATAAATAAAGGTACAGTAAATTTTTGCGGGATTATCTTTCCCGCCTCCAAGAAGGTGTAGTAGGAATTCAAATTGGGTGAAGGGGTAGGTTCAGGATGTGTTCTTTTTTTTCCTCTCCGGGAGGTTCTAGCTCATCCTCCTTTGGTGATGAGGGCCCTTCCTTTTCTCTTTGTTCTGTTTCCTGTAGCCGAGTCAAAGTATCCTGTAGGACCTTCTCGGCTTGTTGTAGCCAGGTTTTCTCGTCCAACAGATCTATCCTTTCCTGCCATGTATTCTTCCTCGGACTCCCCTTTTCGTAGGTAACTGTAATCTTTGAGGGTGACTTTCCATTGGAGGAAGCAGGTGATCGTTCTTTGGGAGAAGCGGGCGATTGTGCTTTGGGAGAAGCAGGGGATTGTTCTTTGGGAGAAGCAGGGGTGTCCTTGATGACAATTGGGCTGCTGGATTGTGCCTGTGGTTTCCCGGTTTTTATCCTCGCACTTCTCCGGCATTTGAAGTAGAGAGGAGGGTCTCTCTTCCTCTTTCCTTTTTTCCCAGGTGGCGTACTGAGGCCAGCTAATACAGCCGCTGCCTCCCTAGCTAGAACATCTGCCCTCTTCTCCTTTGATTTTGACTTAGCATGGCTTCTTGTAGAAGCTGTCTTCGGGCTTCCTGTAGAAGTCTGCTTTACTTTTCCTGTAGTGACAGGTGTCTTGCTTTTTTCTTGTTTTGCTGCCGGGGTTTTCTCTTTTTGTTTGCTTGTGAGTGCTGGAGACGTAATTGGGCTGTCATGGCCTGCTCCAACTTTGTCCCTTCTGCTTTTTGACCTCAATTCCCTTGCTGACATGATGGGGGAGTCAGCTTTTTCTTCAGCACCTTTTTCTTTGTGCTGCTCCTTCTGCACGGTAGTTGGGGCACTTGAGCTAGTTTTCTTCTTTTCTTTGGCCACTGCTTCTTGCTCTTCGCCGCTGGACGACCCTGTTTCTTCCAGCAACATTTTTATGTCCTCTTCACGTGTTAAATTCCGGAAGGATTCCCACGAGAGGGGGACCTTGTAGGAATGTAGTGCATCCTCTACCAGCAATTTGATCAGCCCATGGTGTGCCACCTGCTCTGGAACGCCATCCTTCAGCTTAGTAGTGCACTCCATCAACGATTGCAACAGGAAATAAGGAAGGCCTAATTTCTGCTCTACAGGAAGATTGACCTGGTGTCTTAATTCAGTGAGCAGTCTGAAATGATATGCATACACAATGCTGTGGTGACCCTCACAGGTGATATATCTCATAATTTGCAAGTTGACCTCGTTCCAAGGTGGTGTCAAACTGATCCTGCGTACTCCATTCTTGTCTTCAGATAATTCTTCGTTGGGTGGAAAGAATTCCTTCTTTGGTTGCTGGTTTTGTTTTCGTTCTTCTTTATTCCACGGGAGACCTATGGGAAGCTCAGTGATTCTACTGATAGATTGTGGTGTTATCTTGAGGCTCAGGCCTCTGAATTTGACTGTGGTCAGCACTTTGTATTTTGGCCTCAGGCCCCGCAAGAATTCCTCGGCCACTTCCTCATCGTATCCCTGCAACTTATCACAGAAAGGCATCCACTGTGCTGCGTAAAAATGTCAACCACTGCCTGATTTTCCCTCAATATGGCTGAATCGGTGGGCTCTCGTCTGATGAACCCACCAGGCATGATGAACACGGTGGTTTGGACCACAGGAGGTAAATATAAAGGGAATTCGGTCTTATAGACAGAGTACGCAAACAAAACTACAGTCGAATTATACCACTACCCTGTAGGAGCGATAGTATAGGCACAGCAACTCAATAATTTTTATGACCCGACTATGAGAAATGACCCTGCCACCTTTGAAAGCCAATTACGGAAGGAGTTTCAGGGTTACCTCTTTTCCGCCACCTTTTTACGTGAAGACTTCACCTTCCTGTAGAGACTGCGTTCCTGTAGAAATTGCTCCTGTAGACAGTGCGCAGGCTTCGGAGAGAGCGATGGTTGGCCAACGGTCGAGAGGTGCATTACCAGAGTTCAGGTAGCTGAGAGCTCGGCGTATCAACATGCAGAGGCAAGCAGAGGAGCTAATTGAGTTGTGAAGCAAGGTTGACGGAGATATTCATTTAAACGAGCCGATTAGATTTTGAATCGGCGCAGCTCATGGCGCGGGGGTGAGCTGTCCCCGCCGGACCGTTGGGTGATGTCACTCATCATTTGCCTGCACATCCCCTTACCGCTGCATTCATTCCCATAGATCTACCGCCGCCCTTTTCGGTTAAGCTTTGCTTCACGGTTGACGGGACTGATCCTCACGTGCGGGCTGTTGTTTCTTCTGCCGTGGCTGCCACCTCATCCTCTAACCATTCCTTCACTAACCGACGTGGCTAGTCACTGGCCTTACGGCCGCTCAATCATTCACCTTTACGCCATGCAAAGCAAATCAAAGCAGTAATCATGCAGTTTGATGGAGAGAAGGATTTGAACACTTACCTGCGTGCGTCTGCAAATGATTTCTAGCCTTTGAACGATGGATCGCCCTGCTGCGTGTGGCCGCACATTCCTGTAGGATTGCGGTTTCAGGATGTGTTACAGGATGCTGGCGATGGAGTGAATGGCTCTCGTTTATGCGCCCTTGTTTCTTCTCAAATGGCGGTGCTGTGGACGGTCTTCACTCGAGCAGGTTGGACTCCTGCAGGATCCCGGCGAGGGGTCTTGTCACAGTCCTTCCTTCTTGTGTGCATGCTGCATGCTGGCGGCCCTTGCTCCCCTTTCACGATCCCAGTGCTTCTGATGCATAGCGTGGATGTGGTATGGCTCTCAGTGCTCGATTTTCCTTTGACAATTGTTTCTTCGTGAGAACTGATTACTTGTTGTGCTGCTGCAGGTATCTTGGTTTGCATGGCGACGAGGAGGGTGTAGGACAATAATGGCGATGTTCAGAGGTGCCATCAGTGGCATGCATGCATTCAAACCATTCCTCAGTCGCTAGATCTTCAATTGAAACTTATTTCGGCCGTCACAACCTTCTACAGGAAGTTTCCTGTAGGACACAGAGCTTCCTGTAGAGTTTTGGCACTTTCTTGTTGAAGATCAGTGCCTTCCTGTAGGAAGACTGTCTGTTCCTGTAGAAGATCAGCGCCTTCCTATAGGAAGACTGTCTGTTCCTGTAGAAGACTGTGTCTTCCTGTAGAAGATCCAAATCATAAAAAAAATTGCACATACCTTAAAAACATTGTTGTTCTTGGAGGAGGCATTGATGACATCCTTTGACAACATGATGAAGGCCCCCGGCTTGGAGTGGAGAGGCTTCTTCTCCTCCATAGAACATCTGCATGCAAAACTTTTATGGTGCTTATTTTTTTTTTTCTTTCTTTTTTCTTTTCTTCTTCTTTTTTTTTTTTTGAAGGATAGCAGTGGCGCCTCAAAGAGGTTTTCACCCTTGCTACCTACCCTGAGCACCTCAAAGAGGTTTTCGCTCAATGATCTTTTTTATTTCTCCCCTTTTTTTTCTTTTTCTTTTTTGAAAGACAATAGGAGCGCCTCAAAGAGGTTTTCACTCCTACTGCCTGCCTTGGGCACCTCAGAGAGGTTTTCACCCAAGGAACTTTATTTCTTTTTTTCTTTTTTTCTTTTTAGGGTGTGCCCAAAGTGGAGGCAGAACCCTTCTCTATGACCAAAACAGATTTCTCCATAGTGCTGATAAATTCTTGTCTTGAGAGAGGTCTTCTATAGATTTTCAATCGGTGCCCATTGACAAGCATGGGAATGGCTTCCTCATCAATGGTTCGAATGAGGACAGATCCATTGTCATGGCACTGTTCCACGACATATGGGCCCAGCCATCTGGTTCTCAACTTTCCCTTGAAATCTTTGAATCTGGAGTCATACAACAAGGCCAAATCTCCTGGATGGAATTGTTTGTCATGGAGATGTTGGTCATGCCACACCTTCCTCTGAAGTTGAATCACTTCTGAGTGTAGGAGGGCCTGCATGCGGTGCTCATCCAGCCCATTTAGCTGCAGTAACCTCTCTTGCTGTGCATGGCTGAGATCTAGGTCCAGCTGAGCTGCCATCCTCAAGGTGTTATACTCAAACTCAATGGACAGCAAAGCTTTCTTCCCATAGACCAG
>APFE031102273.1:10223-48969 GCA_000404065.3 Pinus taeda | reverse complement strand
AAAAAATAAACAAATAAAAATAAAAATAAAAATAAAAAAATAAATATTTTGCTCTAACTAGCCGTTTCCCGGTCAAATTGAGATATCATTATTCTAGCCGTTACCTGGATATTCTGCCCGATCTATTTATAATGCATAGCAAGATCTGCTCATTCAACTTGTCCTGACGATGAACCACACTGGTTGGTTCGAAACGCGTCGACAAAATTATCTCTATGTGATTTTCGCCGAAGATTCTTCTCTTAATTGATATGGATCACAAAAGCCTAAATTCAATTATTATTATTTTTTTTTTTTAAAAAATATGTTCTTAGATTTTTTGTGTGGATCAAGTTTTATTTAAATTATATATTTTTGAAACAATTTCATTCATTTATTTATTTATTGTTTTTTTTTCTTTCATTTATTTTTTATTCAATTTTTTTATTTTTACGGAATTAATTTTTGGTTTTTTTTTTTTTTTTTTTTTTTTTTTTTTTTTTTAGGTTTTTTTTTTCTTTTCTTCCTTTTTATATTTTGTTGTATTTGACTTTTTTTCTTTTTTTTTTTTTGTATACTATATATAAATTATTATATATATATATATTTGTCATGTTTTTATTATTATTATATTTTATGTTTATGACTAAGACAAATTACCAACATTTAAAAGAAATTATCCACACTTAATTCATTATAAATTTAAAGTGTAAAAACTAAGCCCTCTAAACAAAAAAGGTTGATGCTCACCAACACTTTTCAAAATCAAGATGAAAATCACTAACAAAAAAAATGATCAGTCTTGATACATAAAAAAATTTAAAGTGTCAAAAATAAGCCCTATAAAAAAAAAGTGTTGATGTTATATCAACACTTTTCAAAATCAGCATGAAAATCATTAACATCGAAAAGAGAATGTTCATACTTGATCCATAATAAAATTAAAATTTCCAAAAATATGCTTAAAAAAAAATTGTATTCTGGCATCACCACTTTTCCAAATCGAGTGACTTTTTGCTAGCTCAAAAAAATGGGTAGTAGTCCACTTTCTCGTTTGATCGGTAACTATGTTATCTAGAGAGTCTATCCCTAAGAATTCTTATTTTTACCATTGCTAGAGTAAATGGTTCAACTTCTCTACATCAAGCCTCTCATGTTTCAATGAGTGTTGCAGTGGAGTGTCTCACAACAGTTTTTGATTGGTTCACCCCTCTTAGCCAATATGAAAAAACAACTTACTTCTATCCAAAAGGGCCAGACAAAGAACTTTGGATATGGAACCATCTTTTGCCCCTTCTTCTTTGAGAGAATACGAGGATTTCGACCCAAGGTATTATCCACCATCAGTAGCCCAAGGGATCCATGAATGGGTAGATGGACTGATCTAATGAAACAACTAGGGGGTGGTGAGGTCCCTAGAAACAAATTTGTTGACGAGTTCTTCCTTTGGTGGGAAAAGCAAGTCATAGCAGTTGAGGACTACCCCTATCTTGGCATGGACCTGAGAGGAGATCCAGATCTGGTGTTGCCACCGAGTGCAGTGTGGAGACCCATAAGTAGAAATGCTTTTTAATTTTTTGAATTTTAATATTTTTTGGATTTTAAGTATAAATGAACTAAAAATATTTTTGATTAGACAAATACTTACAAAATTATTGATCACGACACAGATGTTGGACCAGTAAGACCTAAGGGTCTGCCTCGACATAGGCGTCATAAAAGAGACATAGAAGGAGCCCCAACAGAGACTGAGAGGACCTTCCAAGATGTCCAGAGAAACTTGGTGAGGTTGACTTACCAGGTACCTATGGTGGCTATAGAAGACCTTTGAGAGGAGATGCAAAGACGCGTGGTAGCAGTACCACGTGATTAGGTGCAGTTGTTCCAACAGGTGGAAAATGCCATCGTTTTCTTCCGTGCTACTCACACTGAGTAGGACCCATAGATGGATGACCAGATTTTTTTTGGTTAGACATGATTATGGGCATGAGCCCTAATTTTGTAGGACATTTTTGTCCCAATTTTGCGTATTATTTTGGACATAAAACTCTATCTATGTACAAATGGTTTATTGTGATGATCATATATATACAGATGATAATTTGATTATTTTTTGATGATTTTTAATGTGATGAATGATTTATATGCCAATCTAATGCTTGATTAGTGGTAGAATCTACACATGAATTTTCTGATTGTTGAATATGAATAAATGTGATATAAGCAAACGATCTTTGTAATAAACGCACTCTTAGAAATTGGTGATATAAATAAGGATCTCTCACATGATAGATATTATTTAATTGAGATACCACCAGTTGTGAATCCAAGTACACTACTAATGAATCAATACCAAGAGATATTGCCTCAAATTGTAAATTAATGACAACAGTATATTCGGTGACATTATTTGAAGTGAGATCGATACATACGCCTCTTGAAACTAAAAATTGGCAAAATGGATAATAAATCACCCAAGACGCTGAATCAAGATTCCGAGTGTGTCTACTAGCACCATCAGTGAGACCTAGATATATCAAATTGTCCATCAATACCTGCCAAAGCAGATAAAAAAATCGACATCACTATGAAACCGATATATAGATATGCAAAAATATACAATATTTATAACCAAGCAAATGCTAGGCTGAAGCCTAAGCAAATTACCTTTTAAGATAGAGCCCATTTATGGGCTTCGCCAACTCATTTCCCTCAAAATCAATCAGCTCGTAAGCTCCCTTTTTCAAAACCTTTTCTACAATGAAGGGACCGTACCACATAGATTTAAATTTGTCTATCCCCAAGGCATCTTTGTCTTGGTCATAGACCAGGACAAGGTCACCTTCAGAGAAAATTCTAGGAATGAAAACCTTATCATATTGAGCTTTTACTCTCTTTTTATGAGTTTCATTGATTATGACTACATCTCGACACTACTCATCAAGATTTTCCAAATGAATGAATTGTTCTTCGAGACTAGAAGTATATGGAATAAGTTCAACAACTAATTTAAGGGAAGGAATTTCACATTCCATAGGAAAAATTGAATCCAACCCATAAACTAGTAGAAACAAAGTAAAGCCAGTGGCAGCCTTGACTAACATTCAATATGCCCAAAGTGTCAGATATAAAATAATGTGCCAATTGGATCGAGCTTTGTTAATCATCCTTTGCAGGATGATTTTTAGGGATTTATTCACAACTTCAACCTGCCCATTGGTCTGAGCATAATACGGAAATGAATTCTCCTGCCGGAAATCCAACTTAAGAGCCAATTCAGACATCATCTAATTTTGGAGATTACTGCCTGTAGGAATTTATAGGGTAAGTTCCTCAAACAGAACACCAAAGTACACCGCTCACAAATAGATCACAGATCAATACACCAGTATTCTTGACGTGGTTAAAACCCTCAAAGCAGGAAATAGTCCACGGCTTGAGCCAACATGGCCACTTCAGGCAATTTAGTAATAGAAGAATGAAAATTTACATAAGCTTCTCTCATGAATGGTTACCCTACAAATTACCCTCCATTCTCTTTAAATAGAGATAATGTACCAATCGGGTGTTAAGCCACAGATCAAGTGTCAGTAATACCGTGGAGAGAATGAACCATCAAATCACTTCATGTCTAGAACATATTGTGACCATCAGATTGTAAGTTACAAATGTACATAGTAAATAAACACACTTTACCTAACTCTACATTAGACCAAGTTATACTTAACTATTTCCTATGTGTCTGAATATCCTAACATCCCCCCTTAAGAACAACATGGGATAGGATTGAAGGATGTACAAATATGACACAATATGACAAGGAAGGAGGCATTAGAGCTTATCCTCCCTTAGTGACAACTCCCTGAACTCCAACCATAAATAAAAGTTTTGTAAACTTTGCCTCTACGAGAGCCTTTGTAAAAATGTCTGCAACTTGATCACTAGTTGAACAATATTGCACTTCAAGAACATGGTCATGAATGAGCTTTCTGATGAAGTGCATGTGTAGTTCAATGTGTTTGCTATGTTGATGTTGGAATGGATCTTTGCATAGTTGAATGGCACTTTGATTATCACACCAAAGTGTAGTTGGATGCTATTGCTGAAAGCCAAACTCTGATAAGATCTGACAAAGCTGCAGGTCTTCGTTACCAACTTCTACTGCACGACGATACCTTGCTTTTGATGAAGAAAGAGAAATGGCACTTTGTTTCTTGCAAGCCCATGTAATAGGTCCAAAACCAAGAGTGAATACATAACCTGCAGTACACTTCTGATCATCAGGGTCATTAGCCCAATCGGAAGCAGTGAAACCATCCAATAGAGGAGATGCTTCTACACTGTAATGAATCCCAAACTGAACTATACCTTGAAGATAATGAAGTATTCTTCTATATGCTTTCCAATGACTTTCATGTGGGTTTTTCATAAACCGAGCAATAAGGCCAACAACAAAGGAAAGGTGAGGACGAGTATGGGTCAGATACAAAAGTTTTCCAACAAGCTGATGGTATAAGATAGCATCAACTTTAGAGGAAGTACAAGTGACTAAAATTTTGGCTCCAGACTGAAAGGGAGAAGGGGCTATCTTATAGTCTTCCATGTGAAAGTGGCATAGAAGATCACAAGCATACTTGGACTGGGAAAGGGAAATACTTTCCTTGGTTTGCAAGACTTGAAGACCAAGAAAATAATGCAAGTTTCCTAAGTCTGTCATTTCAAAATTATTTTTAAGGCTGGACTTCAAATGGTTTATAAGGTTGGGATAACTACGAAAATTAAGGATAAGATAATCAACATAAAGAACAAGAATGATAAGAGACTTACCCACTTTCTTGGTGTAGAAAATATTATCAGAATGACATCTAGAAAAGCCAGTATCTAAAAGAAAGCTATCCATTTTGGCATACCAATCCTGAGAGGCTTGCTTAAGACCATAAAGGGATTTCTTAAGCTGACATACAAGGCTAGAGTCTATTTGTATATAGTTAGGAGGTTGTTCCATATACATTTCTTCATGAAAGTCCCCATGCAAGAAGGAAGATTTAACATCCATCTGATCGACTTCCCATTTGAAATAGGTAGCAAGGGAAAGAACAAGGAAAATAGAGTTCATTTTGGCAACAGGGGAGAAGGTTTCAGTATAGTCAATGCCTTCAACTTGTGAAAAGCCCTTAGCAACAAAATGAGCTTTATGTTTATCAACTTTTCCATCTGGTCCATACATGGTTCTGTAAACCCATTTGCATCTAACAAGTTTTTGTCCCTTTGGAAGAGGAACAAGATCCCATGTATCATTTTCCAATAATTAAAAATATTCTTCATTCATAGCTTCGTCCCAATCTAGATGGCTTGAAGCTTCTGCAAAGCTGCCGAGATCATAATTTGTTGAAGCTTGAGCCAGTAAGGAAGAGGTTCTATTGAACTAAAAACGTGTACATTGCTGATCTGTAGGATCGCCTGCAAGAGCACTTGCTACATCCCATGTAGCATGGACACATTTTGGAAGCTGAGAAGCTAAAGGAGGATCCTAAGAAGGTGGTCATCATCTGAAGAAGAAATATTTTCATAAGTAGAAGGGAATGAGAGAGGTGGCACATGCGTCGAACTAGGCTCGTAGGCCGATATATTTTCAACAAACTTTACATCTCTTCTAATGATAACATTTTTGGACTTAAGTGGAATAAGTCTATATCCTTTGACATCTTCAAAATATCCAAAAAAAATACATTTTTCACTCTTAGGTTCTAAAGCTTTATGTTTCTCATCTAGAATATGGGCCCATGCTTCACTTCCAAAAAACATGAAAGTGAGCTACATCTAGTTTAATTGACCTCCATGCTTCTTCTGAAGTGATATTCTTTAACACCTTAGAAGGAGTTCGATTTACTATGTAATTTGCACAAATAATTGCTTCTTCCCAAAAATTAAGACTAAGTCCTTTAGATTGAAGCATACAATTAGCCATTACCTTTAAGGTGTGATTCTTCCTTTCAGCTACACCTTTTTGTTGTAGAGAATATGGCATAGTATGTTGCATTTGAATTCCATTCTCAATGAAAAAGTTGATGAATTTGTTGTTAACATATTCTTTGCCATTATCAGATCTTAGCTAAAGAATTTGATGTCCAGATTGTTTTTCAAATAAGGCCTTAAAGGCCAAGAACATGTTAAATACTTCACTCTTGAGTTTTAAGAAGTATACCCAAGTGCGTCTGGAGAAATCATCAACGAAGGTTAAGAAATACTTGTAGCCAAAGAATGAAACAACTAGAAGTGGACCACATAAATCACTATGCACAAGCTATGAAGGGGTTGAGGTGTGCCAAGAGTCACATTTTTCAAAACTATCCCAATGATGTTTTCTAAGTACACATCTAGAACAAACACCATCTCTGCAAGATACCATTGGAAGACCTGTCTCCATATTTTCTTTACATAGATTCTGAAGGGAGCGATAGTTTGAGTGACCAAATCGCTCATGCCAAAGTTTGCTCACTTCATCATTATGAGCAACAAATACCGAAGGAATATTTGATGACCCAAAGTTGTAAACTTATACAATCTTGTAGAATCATCAGCAATGACAATAGCTAAAATATGTCTAGGATGTCTTAAGTCCTTAATTACAACATCGTGAGGTGAAAATTCAACGATTTTACCTTAACTTGAATGAGTTATCTAATATACAGATAGAAGGTTGTAGGATAAGGTTGGAACACATAATACATCATTAAATTGACCATTGTCTAGATGAATAGTTCCAATCCCTACAACATTAAGAGACCTATCATCACCAACATATATATTTTTGGTGTTACAATCATTTAAAGAAGAAAACATGGCTTTATTTTTGGCCATGTCATAAGAAGCCCTAATATCAATGAGCCACTCATGAGAATGAGAAGAAGAAGATACATTTAGTGCATAACTAGATCGAGATGCTTGAAAACCACATACAAAAAGTGTTATTCCTGAAGATGAAGTTGAATTTGAAGAGTGCTCCAAATGGATGTTATGCTTCTTCATTGCTGCTTCCAATGCTTCCATCTAAATAAAGCATTTGGATTCTAAGTGGCCATCTCGATTACAAAAGTGGCAATGTTTATCAGTCTTCTTCCCTTTGTTTTTATTTTCCTTATCATTTTGTTGAAATGATTTTTCATTTCGAGACTAAAATTGCTTAGGACCCTTGTTTGGTTTAGAACCATTCTTTTTAGGATACTGCTTCTTTGGATTCTTTGAATTTGGTTGCTGCTAGGTGGCTAAGTGATCTGAAAATAGGGCACTAAGGGCTTCTTGTGAGCTTACAAGAACCTCTCCCACTTCCAAACCTTAAATATTCCCAAGATATTATGACTAACCAATTGTGGAATTAAATAAGCTTTAAAATAGGTGTATGCTTGTGTTTATTTTAAAATTGTTTATGTTTTGTAAGATGACTTGCTTGAACTGATATAAAACATATAATAGTGGAACAATGCAGCAAATAACAAACACACATAACAACAATATAATATGGAGTTCATCCAAAACTCTTGGGCTAGATCTCCTTGAGCTCTAGTTAACTTGACTAGGCTCTCTGGGATTATGGCAAGGTCCTTTTACAAGCTCCACACTCAACTCCACTATATTACACAGAAACAATGGGCTTAAAACAATATCTTATCCCTGGCTCTAAAGCTCTCAAGCTTTCTAGCTCTGGCTTTGGCTCTAGCTCTCGGCTCTGGCTTTGGCTTTGGCTCTGGCTTGTGGCTCTGGCTCTTGGATTTGGCTCTGGCTCTGGCTCTTCGGCTTTAGCTTCTTTGAGCTCTCTCTCTCTTGGCCTCTATGTGCCTCTGTAACTCACTTGACCTCCAAGCGATTCTTCAACGACAACTCGCTGTTGTCAACTGAGTTTTCTGGTTCACTTGACTTCCAAGTGACTCTCAAAAATCTCTGCCTTCAGTTTTTTCCCTGTCAGCCTGTCTTCCCTATATCTGACATTGAGTGGATTTTAAGCTTATCGATTCTTGTCTATTCATTCCCCTTTCGGGCTCTCTGGCTCCCGGCCTCTGTCCATTCAAATCCCTTTCCAGTGTTAAACAATCATTGTGAAATGCCTTCATGTACAGTGGCCACCTATTTTTAAATGGAAAGGACCACTAGCATGGTTGAAATCCACAAGAATATGTTTCTCTATTTACAAAGAGAAATACACTAAAAACACTAAAAAACCCGCAAAAACGCTTTCTGTTAGACTTCAAAAATAAGTGAATCCACCCTATAATCATATTAGGTTTGCCTTTGGTTGTTGTCACACACCCACCATTGATCTGTGTGATCTTTGATCTAACGGTTGATATTCATTTCGAGCGGCTTATGTGCATGGAGATTACCTACCCGAAAAGGCAGTTTTCTCTCTCCGACGCCAATCCACGTGTAGACTAGCGTATAGGATCGGGCGGAGCCCATCCAATACCACTTACCACCTGAGGCCCACTCGAAATCCTGCTCATTATGAAACTCAAATAATACAAAGCTGCATGTATAAACCTTTTGGGTCCATTTTATCGCTCCAGGCGCATTTCCTTTATATTTCATTCTCTTAACGAAAATGTGAAAATACATAGAAAAACCTTTTTTACCGGAACTCAATATATATATATATATATATATATATATATTCACATCCATAAACCCTTTCAGGTTCGGCTTTAGTCGCATATCGCATTGCATAGGCGAATTAGCCAAAAACCAAATACATGGGAAATACATTGAAATTCCGAAGTTCCCAGACTTAAAATTTTATGCAATCAGGTCCATAATCTCTATCGGGTCTAGGTCCTGATCGCTAATTGCAATTGCAATGGCCCAAGGGTCTGCCCTTTGGGTATGTTGACCACCGATCTACTGATCGTCGATCCACTGATCGCCTCGATCGTCGATCAGCTGATCGCCCCAATCGCTGATCACTGATATCACACCTCACATATTGCATCGACAGGGGTCTATGGCTTCTGCCCCTCTGATTATCGATCGGTCAATCACTCTGATCGCTAATATCACAATCGCATTATCGTATTATCACATGTTGCCTTGTCTGGGGTCTCGATATCAGGCAAAGGCCTACCTCCGATCTGTTATATCAGAGATCACTAATCTGGGGTCCTTCTATCTTTGCGTTAAGTCCTTCCCTTTTTCCTTTTGCGATGTGATTTCCTTAAGGAGCCCCTTAGGCTATTTGTAGAAGAAATGCCTCATTTTCCAAAGGACAAAGAAAATCTTCTTTCTGTGATAACTTCTTCATCCAAAGTCCATTTTAGCCCATTCAAGTTGTAGTAGATTCATAATGAGAAGATATATGCAATGGGACTATTTCCAAGAGCATCCTTGGAATTCCATTTTCCTCTATGAGGAACACTTTAGACTTAGAAGTCTATCCAGGATCCATTTTGGATCACACCTTCCCACTAAAAGAACTTTTGGTCTCCAAAAGGCTGACATACTAATCTGAATAGTAAATGAGAGTAATAACACCCTCTTCTTTCAACCTCCATACACTTTCCTTGCAGAGTGCCTCTGAACCAAAGCCTTTGACCACTCTCCTTCCTAGATGTGTTGGTCCTCCTGGGAAGAACTGGTTCCTCCTTGACTTCATGTAAAACTCTTGCTGAGATGGTCAGAGAAGGTAGTTTGAACTTCTCTGCCTTGATCATTGATCCAAGGTGGCTCAAACACATGTGAAGTACATCTACTCCACAAAAATTTCATTTGTACCTATTTGACAAGCCGTCAACAACAACGGTTAACAACAACAAAAATACATACAACAACTGGATGGCCTAAACTCCTGCTTCAACAAAATAAATAGATTTCAAATCTTGTGAGCACCTGCATGTCTTACATCTGCATACAAATGATGGACTAGATAACAAGCCCACAAAACATGCCTTTAAAACAAATTACCTTTCAAGTCAAGCATGTAGAAAAAGACCATTAGGACTCTTTTTCAAAATATGAAACACTTTATCATTATCTCCATATTGGAGACCAAGTTAACTTCTCCCAAGTCAACATTGCATAACATGCATGTCAAAGCAATCAACCCTTCAATTTAATTACACATACATGTTCAAATACAAGGAAATCATCAACATCCCTGTGTTCATGCATCTCAAGCTTATGCATGCATTTCATCCTTCAAATTTCGCTTAAGTACATTGTACTCTCGAAGCTGAAATGAAACATAACATTGCAGAAATAAATTGAGTCTCCTACTCAACTTCTCCATTCACCTTCTTGGTAAACTCCTGCAACTTGCATTCCATTAACAAAGAAATGCAAACAGATGCAACAATAGACATGCAATTTTAATTGGATAAGAACGCTAACCATTTCTTACCAATCCTTTTCAAAGGTCCTTCCTTTGTTTGCACCTCAGCATCAACATGTGAATCATCCTGAAACACATCATTCATGGAATCTTCCTTTCCATTTTTGCTATCTTCTCTTTCCACCTTCTTCAACTTTTGTGGAAGCATTGCTAGATTTAGAGTCCAACACCTTTCAACAAGATGCCCTTTCTTATGGCAGTATGTGCAACACATGTGCATCCCCTTGAAAACATTATTTGCCTTGTCCAATGGACCTTTGGCTTCTTGCTTCCTTTCCTTCAAAATTTTCCTATATATGGCCATTCTCTTCCAACATCTAGAAACATTATGGTTATCCAAACCACGAAACGAACATGCAATTATTTTCCCATATCTATGTGGAAATTGACCAGGCTGAAATAATCAAAAGGAAAATGTTTAAAACTAGATTTACACATTTCTCTTTTACCTTTATTGCTTTCATGAGGAGGTGAATCAAATGAAGAAGTGGCTTGCTTTGGAAAACCATCAATCTCTTCAAGGCTGCTAGAGTTTTCACAACTCTCTGGTTCAAGTGTGTTTCTGAACGCCTGCATCCTGAAAATTATGTTTCAAGCTATTGCATTCCTCTTGAATACAATCTTCACACTTTGCAATGCAAATCCTCCTTGGAGATGTTTCAATGGCCTTCATGGCAGCTTTGGAACTTTCTCCATAAGACTTTCCATTGCCAAGACCCAAATACTTAGGCCTTTCCTCCACTATTATTGGTTCAACAATACCTTGTGCATGTTTACCCAAGCCTTTTCCTCCATAGCTCATCTTGGACGTTAACTTGGAACCTATGCCTCTGGTATGTTTTTCAAAAGAACAAACATAAGAATTCTTAGAAGAATTTGAAGAAAAATTGGAATGGTTTACCTCTTCTTCAAGGTATTACTTGACTAAGGCTTCTTTGGCAACAAAGAGTTGTGACTCCAACTGATGCATCATTTTCAGGTTCATTTTTGCAATATGAGGTTGCCTCTCCATTTCCTGCAATTTGTTAGAAAGCATCTGCTTCGATTCCTCCACGGAATTCAATTGCTCTCTAAGTATGTTGCTCTTGCTTGCATCCTTGTACATTTCTCTCACTTTGTCCATCATGGTGGACAAGTCTTCCTTCATGTTTTCATCAAAGACTCTTGTGAAGAAAGAAGAATTTGAGGATTCACTTGTAGAAGTAGTCATTATGCAAATGAACAAAAGAACTTCAAACAAGATTAATAAAGAGCTTATTCAAGCAACCTTTTGCAACAAAACTCTTGTGCTTTAAGGATTGCCTTGAGGTCCTTTGGGATAAGGAGAATGTCTTCATCCCTTCTTCCTTCTTGTCCTTCCTGGACTAAGCTATCAAAAACTTTCCCTTCACCTCTGTAAACTAAAACAATAGTCAGACTGTAAACAAGCATACAATCAACCTCTGACTATTTAAACACCCTTCAGACAAGCAATACTTGCTCTATCAATCAAACATTCTGCTTTAACTTTCTTTGAAGGTGGGGTTAACCAATCTCAGGCTCTGATACCACCTGATCTGAAAATGGGGCACTAAGGGTTTCTTGTGAGCTTACAAGAAACTCTCCCACTTCCAACGCTTAAATATTCTCAAGATATTATGATTAACCAATTGCATAATTAAATATGATTTAAAATAGGTGTATGCTTGTGTTTATTTTAAAATTGTTTATGTGTTGTAAGATGACTTGCTTGAACTGATATAAAACATATAACAGTGGAACAATGTAGCAAATAAAAAACACACATAACAACAATATAATATGGAGTTCACCCAAAACTCTTGGGCTACGTCTCCTTGAGCTCTAGTCAACTCGACTAGGCTCTCTGGGATTATCGCAAGGTCCTTTTACAAGCTCCACACTCAACTACATTGTATTACATAGAAACAATGGGCTTAGAACATAATCTAATCCCTGGCTCTGAAGCTCTCAAGATTTCTGGCTCTAGCTCTGCCTCTAGCTCTCGGCTCTGACTCTGGCTCTAGCTTTGGCTCTGACTCTAGGCTTTTGCTCATGGCTCTAGCTCTTTGTTATGGCTCTGGCTCTGGCTCTACGGCTCTAGCTTCTCTGAGCTCTCTCTCTCGGCCTCTGTGTGCCTCTGTAACTCGGTTGACCTCCAAGCAATTCTTCAGCAAAAACTCGTTGTTGTCAACTAAGCTTTCTGGTTCACTCAACCTCCAAGTGACTCTCAAAACTCTCTGCCTTCAGCTTTTTCTCTCTCTCAGCCTGTCTGCCATGTCTCTGACATTGAGTGGCTTTTAAGATTATCAGCACTTGTCTATTCATTTCCCCTTTTGAGCTCTTTGGCATTTGGCCTCTGCCCATTCAAATCCCCTATGAGCGTTGAACAATCATTGTGGAATGCCTTAAGGTATGGAGGCCACCTATTTTTAAACAAAAAGGACCACTGGTGCGGTTGAAGTCCTCAGGAATATGTTTCTCTGCTTACACAGAGAAATACACTAAAAACACTGAAAACCCTACAAAAACTCTTTCTATTGGACTTCAAAAATCATTGAATCCGCCCTATAATCATATCGGGTCCACCTGTGGTTGCTGTCACATGCCCACCGTTGATTTGTGTGATCTCTAATCCAACGATTGATATTCATTTCAGGTAGTTTATGTGCACAAAGATTAGCTACCCAAAAAGGCAATTTTCTCTCTCTGGCGCCAAGCCATGTGTCGACCAGTGTATGGGATTGAGCAGAGCCCATCCAATACCACTTACCACCTGAAGCCCGCTCGAAATCCTACTCATTACAAAACTCAAATAATACAAAGCTGCATGTATAAACCTTTCAGGTCTATTTTATTGCTCCAGGTGCATTTCCTTTGTATTTCGTTCTCTTAACAAAAATGCGAAAATACATAGAAAAACCCTTTTTACTGGAACTCAATATATATTTGTATTATATCTATATATATTATATAGTTATATCTATTTGCGTCCATAAACCCTTTTAGGTCTGGCTTTAGTCGCATATTGCATCACATAGGCGGATTGACCAAAACCCAAATACATGGGAAATACATTGAAATTCCAAAGTTCCCAGACTTCAAATTTTATGCAATGGGGTCCATAATCCCTATCGGGTCCGAGTCCTAATTGCTAATCACAATAGAAATGGCCCGAGGTTCTGCCCTTTGGGTATGCTAACAGTCGATTTGCCGATTGCCTATCCACTGATCACCCTAATCGCCGATCACTGATATTGCACCTCACGTATCACATCGACAGGGGTCTATGCCTTCTACCCCTCTGATCTTGAATCAGTTGATCCCTCCGATCACCGATATCACAATCGCATTATCACATTATTACATGTCACCTTGTCTAGGGTCTCGATATCGGGCGAATACCTACCTCCGATTAAATATATCATAGAACACTGCTCGGTGGTCCTTTCACTTTTGTGTTCAGTTCTTCTCTTTGACCTTTTGTGATGTGATTTCCTTAAGGAGCCTTTTAGGCCATTTTTAGAAGAAATGCCTCTTTTTCCAAAGGACAAAGGCAATCTTCTTTTTGTGATAACTTCTTCATCCAAAGTCCATTTTAGGCCATTCAAGTTACGGTAGATTCAGAATGAGAAGATATATGCAATGGGACTATTTCCAGGAGCATCAATGGACTTTAATTTTCCTTTGTGAGGAACAATTTAGACTTAGAAGTATATCTAGAATCCATTTTGGATCACTAAGGCTTTCTTAGAAGAGTTTCCAAAATTAAGAGGACCAAGATATAAGAGCTTTCCTTGTTCTCTTATTAAAGAATCACAAAAGGAATCAAAAGAGGGGGACTTGTAGTCTTGTACTTGATAAATAAAGGCCTCTCTAGTAGAATGGAATGTGGAAACAAATAAAGAGTAGGCTGGCCCCAACTTAGTAAGAATGGAATAGAGAAGGCTACCATCTTCTTTCTTAACCTTGACACCATCCAAGAGAAGTCTAAGGGTCTTGAACTTGGACAAAAAATATTCAATGGAAGAAAAATTATTGGGGTCAAATGTAAGTAACTCATTTTCAAGTTGATGGGCTCTAATTTCATTTTTAATTCCAAAAACTTTAGTGATCTGTTTCATTGCTTCATTAGGAGTATCAAGTTCTGCGATTATGGAATCTAAGGTCTGGAGAAATAGACATCCCTATCAACTCACGTGTTGATCTTACCGATTTTCCCATTTGACTACCTTATCTTCATCTTGAGGTTTGGTTTCTTGGCATGAGGCTATTCTGTAAATACCTTTACTTCTATGTAAACCCATAATGTAGGACCACCATTGGAAGTAGTTGGTGCTCTCAAGAATAACTTGGCATGGAATTTCCATTTTAACATAAATTGAAGCTGTAGATGTTGAAACTAATTATTCCAATGGAAAGATCTTCAAAAAATAGGCTGATTAAAAAAAAACGGCTCTGAAAACGGTTTCCGAATGAAGAAGTTATGGCCTTTTGGAGAAAAATTGTTGAAGATGGCGATGAAGTACGTGAATGTGCAGAAATGAACGATGATGTTATATTTTAAAAGAATCTCCCCCCCCCCCTGATTCCAAACTTAATCTAATTAGCTCACCTTAAAACAAATATTTTATGTGACTCACTTTTATAAATAACTGAAAGTCACTTTTACAATGGTACTTTATGAGCTACCCACAAATTGTAACTTAAATAAAAGATAAAGAGATTTTAGAATTATAAGTGACTCACTTTTTATAATGGATGAGAACACTTTGACATAAAGTAACTTTAAAACATAAGTTACATGTGCTTTTTGAAAAAGTAACTCGACTAAAAGAAAGACTTGAACTCAAGACCTCTATTCTCATAAAGTAACTTTGGACCAAGTGAGCTAGTTTAAAAGGTTAGTAATTTTTGGATTTTTTTTTTTAGTCACTGAAGCTTTTGGGTGTGTGCTTACTTGAAAAAACTGTTTTTTTCCTACAAAACAAAAACCACAAAACCCAACACGTACATGCCAAAAAACATAACCTTATGAATTGAAGTTAGCTTTAGCCGGAAACTAGATATTTTCCTCTATGTTTTTTAATTTCCGAGATCACACTAATGCACAGTGAAAAAGAGCATACACATGAGAAAAATAATTTCCTTCTATTTTTGATCTGCCCAGATCGCACATAGTCGTGGGGCAAAGTGCATACGCAAAAATGAAAGGTATAGATCTGGTAATAAAAAGCAGAGACCCAAATAAACCAAAATAAACAAAGATATGAATAGCTAGAACTGTAAATAAAGGTTGTATACCTCTAGATCTTAAAAATGATGTAGCTAGGGCTACTAGAAACCTTTTCTCTTGAAATGAAAGGGGTTCCTCACTGGAAAAAATGCTCATAGCACAATAGAGAAGTCCTCTCAGCCTGAAAGTAGTTAAAAACAATAGATCTAGGAAATGACAGTTAGATGTAGTTGTACTAACTTCAGATTTCGATCACCAACAGATGTAGCCCTCAAACAGATCTGATATCATGTAGGAATTTATAGGGTAAGTTCCTCAGACAGAACGCCAAAGGACACTACTCACAAATAGATCACAGATCAATACACTAGTATTCTTAACGTGGTTAAAACCCTCAAAGTGGGAAACAATCCATGGCCTGAGCCAATGCGGCCACTTCAAGAAATTTATTAATAAAAGAATGAAAATTTACATAAGCTTCTATCATGAATGGTTACCCTACAAATAACCCTCCATTATCTTTAAAAAGAGATCATAGACCAATCAAGTGTTAAGCCACGGATCAAGTGTCAGTAATACTCAGGAGAGAATGAACCGTCGGATCACTTCACGTCTAGAACATATCATGACCATCGGATTGTAAGTTACAAAAGCACATAATAAAGAAACATACATTACCTGACTCTACACTAGAGCAAGTTATACTTAACTATTTCTTATGTGTCAAAATATCCTAACACTACCATGGTTAGTGACAATCTCTTTAGGAATACAAAATTGGGAAATAACTTGATTGAAGAGAAACAATATTGTTGTTTCACCATCATTCTTGAAAGTAGGCATAGCCTCGGTCCACTTATTAAAGTAGTCTACAACTACGATGATATATTTTTGATTTATTGCTGAAGGCGGATTGCAAGTAGTAAAATCAATACCCCACTTCGTGAAAGGACCGACAATGATCACAGCGAAAAATGAAGCTGGGTAGTATAAACTTGACAGGGGTGGCATCGCTTGACCACTTCAATATAATCCTTGAAGATCGAAGGCCAAAAGTAGCCTATAGCAAAAAATGTTGGGATGTTGCAAGCCCAAATAAATGACCACCACAAGCTCCATTATGGAAATCCTTAAGCATAGACTCAAATTATTCTAAGTTTAATCAATCTCTAAGGATTGAATCAACCCCATAACGATATAAAGTGTCACATATAATAACATAGCTTTTATCTAGGTGACGTAATTTTATATGTTCATCCTTCGAAAAAGTTAGCGGAAACTTCAAAGTCTAAACATATATAATAATATCTCCATACCACAGATATTGCAAGGAAACAAGAAAAAGATGCTCATCAAGAAAATATTCTCCATAAACAATTTCTTCCTCGCAAGGAAACTCTGACATTAATTCTGCAAATACTAAGGAATTCTTAGACTTAGCCGACATGAATTTGAGATCGAATTCTTGTAAAATGACAATCCATCTATTGTATTTGCCCCCATTCACTCGCCTATTGTGAAAAAATTGAAATGGATTGATGGCTACTAAGACGAAATTTTTTCAAAGAAAAATATAATGTCTAAGTCACTAGATAGCATGGATAGTTTCCAAAGCTAATTTCTCACTGGGAGAATAGTGTAGTTGAGGGCCCACTAAGCCTCAACTTAGATAATAGACTATGTGCTTACAAAAAGCATCATCCTCCTAAACCAAAACCATACCAATAGTTTATTTTTCTGCAACGAGATATAAAAGAAAGTCTCTTCTATAATCAAGTGGAATCAACAAACGAGCAGAGATTGATGTTTTTTTTCAAAGCACCAAATGAGCGTTGCGTGAAGTCATCTCATAGAAATGGGACCCCTTCCTTAAGCAATCTCATAAATCCTTTTGCAAACTTGGCGTAATTAGATATAAATCCCCTTAAGAAATTGGCTTTTCCTTGAAGGCTTTGAAGTTGAAGAATAGAGGATGAGGGAGGCAAATGAAGTATTGCCTCAACCTAGAAGGGATCTATGCAGATCCCTTCAGTAGACACAATGAATCCCAACAACCGACCGAATGTGACAGTGAAAACACTTATTTGAATTCAACTGAATTTTATCAAAATGTCATCGTTCAAAAACCAATCGAAGATGTTTAGGACGATCTATTCTCCTTCGAGAACATGTAGCTAAATCATGCAAGTAGGCTTCAATAACATATTTGATATCGTGGAAAACATTTGACATGGCCCACTGAAAGGTAGCTCCAACATTTTTAAGGCCAAACGACATATTTTTATATGCAAATGTACCCCAGGGACAAATAAAAGTTGTCTCATGTTGATCTTATAGACGAATAGTGATTTGATTATAACTGGAAAATCCATCCATAAACGAGAAAATTTCATTACCCACACACTCATCAATAATTTGATCAATAAACGGTGTGGGGTAATTATTCTTAGGACAAGCCTTGGTTAGGTCCCTAAAGTCAATGCATACACAGATTGTTCCTTGCTTCTTGTCCACTGGGACTGGATTGGAGACCCACCCAGTTAAATGAACGAGGTATATGAAACCCACCTTAAGGAACTTTTCAACCTTAGCTTTGATAGCTACTTCTTTTCTAGGGTTTACCAGTCAAAGCTTCTGGTGAATAGGTTTTTCATTTTCATATGTTTTGATTTCATGCTGGACTATAGATGGATCTATCCTAGGAATTTCCTCATAATACCAAGCAAACACATCTTGAAACTCTTTAAAGAGATCGATATAAGTTTGAGTTTCTTTAGGAGAACAGTCAGATCCAATGAATACATTTTCAATAACATTGGGATTCCTAGAGATGTTCATTGGAACAATTTGTGATATGACATACATGTTACCCTCGGCTGAAAACTGTGTTGGAGGCAAATGATTTAAAACTGCGTCAACATCACTAGTAGATGAAGAACTGGACAGACTTAATTCTACTTCATGCAAATGAGGGAGGACATATGACTAATGGTGCAAATAATTCCACAGTCTTTCAACACTCGTCATTTCTTCTAGAATTTATTATTCAAATGGAAAAACAATATCTAAGCAATCCATAGTAGAATTTGAATCCAGAGTCTAGGCCAGAGCCACATCCCCATCTAGCTCCTCTAGTGAGAAAGGAGTAGGATCGAAGTCTGCAGTGTTAACAATAGACTGATAAGCAATTTGAGCTGCAGACATAGGAAATTCCATTCCACCAACCTTCCCCTCGTCTAATGTGGTGGTAGAAGAGGGTAAGGGCCAAGGATATTAAAAATAATGATTTCTAAAGAACTCTGTTCAAGAAGGTGCCTTGGATGATGAAATATCATTAATTCTAGCTATATGAGTAGGAAAATTAAAGGAACCCATTAAGGAAAAGTACATTCCAACTCCTAAATTCTCTATAGGATGAATCAAAGGCACCCATTGGACTCACTCGAAGAATAATCCATCTAATCAACCGTTACAATTCTCCCTTCATGAAGAAAACAAAGGATGTGAATAATGATGATACAATAGAATCCATCTCGTAAATCCAATTTCTATCTAACAGGATATTGTAATCCAAATTTGCATCAACTATTTATACTTCAATATTTACAACCTTACCCCTAACACAGATGGGAAATGTTGGAATAATCCCATGCGATCTATGAGAATGACCATGAAATGTTGTTAATAGAGTAGGTGAAGGAATAACCTGAGGTGATCCAATAGCCTTCCAGCATCATATAGACATTACACACATGGAAGTTCCCTCATCAACTACGGTTTGAAAGATATTGGTCTTCTGATATGTAGACTTAATTTGAAAATCCATTTGATCTGGGAGTCTCTTCTTGATGTTTGACATGTCGAATGTAAGAACAAGAGAGTTTTTTTTATCAACTTCTCCGATTGTAGTGAGTAATGCACTCCTTTGTGCTAGGCATGACTGGAGTACCTCTAACGCTAACATGGCACAAGGACTCTGAGCCAAATATTCTACAATAAAGTAGTTTTGAGCTGCCTTGGCATTAGGGTTAATTGTCGAACATTTTGGGGAGAATTTCGGCATCTGAGGTATAGACTCAACTATGATCCTCTTGTTATGGAGTGCATCTGAAACATTAGGAGTAGTCTTAGCCTTAGAAGATTTTAATTCACCATAATAACGTGACCATGTAGCAACGTCAATATGTGAACTCACCATATAAACATTTGATGTATTTTACCCTTCTTAGTTGCCCCCAATGGGGGTACCGATATTAGAATTCGTGCCAGCAAATAATTTTTACCCTTGGGGAAAATGGTTAGTTAGCACAACCTGGGAGCTAGAAGACCCTTGTTGAACTAAAAAGCACTAAGCATCTTGAATCTTAGGGAAAAGATGATTCAAATGGTTACCATTGCATAACTTTCATGGAAACTTTACCTTTTTCTTAGACTCCTTTTTAGCCCTTCCAACATCATTGCTAGGCTTGTTTGCATTACCCTTCCCATCCTGATTCTTTTTCCTACCACGTACTTTCATATTCCCATCAAGTTGTTGGTTTCCTTTAGCATTAGAAGTTTAAATGAAATTTACTAATGAAGGTTGAGAAGGCATAGGCACTAATGGTGATTATTGCATAGAAGAAGTAGTTTGTAAAGGCAACTGCTACAATTGATTTAGTAGGGCAGCCATGTTACTATTAATCGATCTGACTAACCTGTTGGCATGGGGACCTAGCTTCAACTTGGCTAGATCAACCTTAGATGTAGGAGCATCAGGAAATGTTTTTTGAAGAACCCTAAATTGAGAATATATAAGTTCTAGTTGTTGGGCTCTAAAAGTATTATGTTCTTTGGTGAATACACTGGAGAGCGACACATCCTTAGAAATTTCAGGTTGCAAAGATTTGAGAAACCATTCAAGAAGGAATTCTTGCGGATATCAGCTTTAATGAGCCTCTTCCTTCTCCTCCATTCTTGGATATGATCTGAAATGTGGGTTGCCTGGTCTCGGTGGAAATTAGCTAATAGATCAGTTCCAGCATCATAACGAATGGGAAATTGAAAATAGTTCAAAAATATGGTAGCCAAATCACCAAATGCAGTGAAGGTGACCCCTTGGAGTTCAATGTACAATTTAGCTACATTCCCGGTTCGGGTGCATTGAAATAATCTCAACCTTATTGAATCATCTATCAGGGTGTTTGACAAACACCATAAGTGGAAAGTGGTTATATGGTCACCTGGATCTTCACCAGTCTTCCCTTTGAATTTGGATATGTCAAAAGGAAGTTTGGTTGGAACTGGAGGCCAAGATGGGTTGTATCGGATCGGATCATTAGTCAATTTTGATAGATCTAGAATGTTTAAAGTTTCCAGGAAAGGTAAGCGTGGAGGACTTTGAGGATTCCACCCGGTCTGAGTGGAATTCCCAACATTCTGAAAAGAATACCCTAGATTTGTGAAGGAACCAGGTTTCCTAAAGTAATTCATAGAAATACCTGAACCATAAGGAAAACCTTGTGGCCCAGAAAAAATCAGAGTTTTTCCAACTCCTACCAAAAAATTTCCATATCCAATGGAATTGCCCCATAGAGAGGTATTGAATGGAACAGAGAGCCCTTGGTAAGGGTTCCATGCATTAGCATATGGAGAAAAACTCTGGAATGAACTCATGGAGGAATACGACATATTCCCCTATTGGCCGAAAGCGAATTGATTGCTCGCTCTAAATCAGCTAACAACTGGGTTAGTCCAAACTTGGAAAGGATTATAACTTTGCCCCGTGGAGGGAAAAGGTATTGATCCTAAAGTTGGGTTAGAATGTGGTATATGACCACTCCCAAAAGGGAAACTTTGAAAAGAATCTAACCCACTTGCCATGGAATTCATAGATGTGGAAGCAGCTAATGGAAAACTTAATGGAACCAAAAGAATTGCACTGGTAGGCATTCCAAAGGGGAATGAACCAATGCTGGAGGCAAAATCTTGGGTGCCCCCACTCAAATATAGAATGGAGGTAGAGCCAAAAATTGTAGTGCTATGAGTGATTGAAGGTATGGAAATCGTACCTCCTCCTTGTACTGATAAAGGAGTTTGCAAAATAGTAGCACTCATAGTTGAAACCATGCTCCCAGTAGTGGCCATCGAAGGAAAATATCGATATATACCAAGGCTCGAATGCCTAGGGGTCAGAGTCTCGACATATAATAAAATATTTGGATAATCAGGAGGAAGAGGAGAAGATGGAGTCAAAGGAGACTCAGGGAGTTATTCAACCTCTATAATGTCTTCCGATTGGAAGAGGGCTCTAGAAAGGGTTGGAGTGTTCCTCTCCAAATCTCAACTTGCACTAGGTCTATTCTGTGAATCGATAGCTCAAACCAAAGGATCAATCTCCGTTGCATCCACTGCCATTGATTGGAAATCACCAGCAGAATTTCTCCTACGTCTTCTAGAAGAAGGCTCAGCACTGGTAGGTGAAGACCCACAAAGCCTCCTAGACTGATGAACTGGTCGATAAAATTTTAAATATTTTAAGAGAACTAATTAAAGACTCAAAAAATTTATAAATCTAGGCCAACTAGGAGCAAAGAGCACTCTCTATGAAACTCCATAAAAGATACAGTCAATCAAGCCACTTCCAAGTATTTCCACTGCGGGTGATGAGGATCGGACACCAAAATACAAGAAAGTGAAATCAAGGACCTTCCAAAAATATTTTGGAATAATGACAACCCAGGCCTACAAGTGAAGGTAACAAAAATAGTTACACTGACCTCCAAACAAAAGCCTTTATTGGTGCAAGCACCCAAGCTTCACAAGGGTACCCTCCAGAAGTACTAATGAATGTGATGCAATGTCTGCCTTAGGTGCCACAGGATTCCCCTCTATGTTGGGAAAAATATTGTGAGTGGGGGTTGAATTAGTATTTTAACTTTTTCTTTTTTAAACTGTATACCTTATTTTACAGAAGCTAAACAACTTATATCCATGACTATAATGAGTGGAACCAATGTATAGATAATAAACTTATAAAACAATTAATTCATTGTCTGTTGATCATGCTTTTACTAGGTAGTAAACAAATGCAACAAGAACATATAAATAAACACACATAAGTAGCACACATGAACACTAAAACTTAAGGTGGAAAACCAATGCAGGAGAAAAACCACCTGCAGTTTTCATCTCTATCTTCTTTCAATATTAAGAAAAAAATTGACAATCTTGTACTGGTGCAGACTTGTACCAGTATGTAGGCACCCACTTGCAGAAGGCTACAACCTTCTCTTCTCCAGCTTCTACTGGAAGGGAGCTACAACCCCCTATCTCTTGTACTGGCTGATATGTTTACTAGTACGTAGGTGTCAGCCTCCAAAAGGCTGCCACCTTCACTCTTCCTCCAGGGAGCACATTTCATAAATTTTCAGACTCGATACTCCTGGTACACAACAGTAATATGAAAGCTATGTTTCAGTAAATTTTCATACTTGAATCGTCAGTAACATTGAAGCTCAAAATCAATCACCACTACAATACAACGATTAAATACAACTGCATCTGAACAATTAGATGACAGTCACCAAAACACGGAGATGAACCTAGAACACTGCATCAACAACCAGAAATAATTGCAAAATCAAACATGATATTTCAGAATGTATACACTACTTAGAAGTGTTGAACTAGCATGTATACATGCCTTCACCAAGGCGAACCAGTGTATAGATTTGCGGATAATAACTTATAACTTCACAACTATTCCAGACTTCGCATATACCCAGATCATGGCATATAAAGGATAAAACATGAATTAGCAATCAAATCTATACTATCCATTATCAGATCATTCAATGATAAGTCATTTTAGGTCTCATGATCCTGATCCATTATTGTATCCAAGTGTGCACAAGATATTTCAGATCTATATCATAACCGTAGCCCTTACAACCCAAAATATACTTCAGATAGAAGTATTGATTAAAAAAAGACTCTTTCAGATGCACACCTAGCCCTTTGATCTTCTCCTCCTTATATAGTTTTAGCCTTTCTCAATACCCCTAACCAAAACATCAGTTAGAACTTGTGGTATTCTTAGATGGGGTCAACTAACCATTATTCTGCTCAATATTGTGGGCTAATACCTAGTATGGACCCTTGGTATTCTTTATCCTTAATTTTACATCCCATACATGCTTTTCCTTCTGTGAAAGTGTGTACATACGTATACACTCCTTATTTTTTGTGAACCCGCTTGTATATGCTATTTGTTCTACGTGAACCAACGTATACTTCTTAAAACATTCCCTTTCTTCAATTTCTGGAGTCTAATCTATAATCCTTTGTTGTTACCTCTGAATTGACTTGTTTCACTGTCATACATCACTCAATAATTTGTGAATCGCCATCAAGGACAACACTTGTACCATAATGCCAACACTTTCCAGCCACCTATATGATTCCTAGGAATCACAACTATGGGCACCAGTTCATATCAAAAGTCGAGTGGAACAATCTCAGGGTGGGATCCAACAAGTAGGAGAGGGGGTATCTCTCTTCCTTGCCTTCACTCTCCCTTGTGCTTGATTCCCAGTCACGGAGCTTTCTCGGTCTTTCTAATGATACTGGATTTCACTCATTATTCAACATCTATGTTTAATAGTTTGAGTGGCTTTGGAGAGTTAACTCTCCACTCACCTATTCCAAGGCCCTAAAGAGTTAGACTTGTTGCTTTAATTAATGACAAATTCAAAAAAATCTAGTTCTTTTTATTTAAAAGCTTGATTTTAGAGGGTAGTTCTTTAACTCATAGGTATAATGAGAGTGAAACTTATGGTGTTTTGATGCAAAAGAAACCAATAAAAAATTAGCTATATGCAAAAGTAGCTATTTTCTTCGACGAAAAGAGATTTCTACTTGGTTCTACGAAAAATTTATATAAACAAAATATTTTTTTTTTCTTTTTTCAGAAATACACCCCACACACTCAAATTCTAACAAAAAGACTAAAAATGCTTACAGTGCAAACTAACCTAATGCAAACTATAATGATGATGCAAGATGCTATGAATGCTCATAAAATAAGAAAATGTGTTTCTTTTACAATATCAATAGGCCAACTTTACTACAAAGAGGGCATACATTCAAACAAAAGTTTCTCCTTAAACCAAGCAAAAGAAATCGAAAAAAGTTCACAAGTGCTCAAAAACAATGAAGAAACCAAAAACAAAACTCAAAGAAAAAGAAAGGCAAGAACTATGTTTTTGTCTTTTTCTTTTTAAAGGAACCCAAAGAAAATTTTTCAGACCACAGAAGACTACTAAACTTCAAAGATAGAAAACAAGCATAAAAAGTCCCAAAATTCACAAGTTATGCACATCACCAATGTAATGATACTTGAAATGATAAAGGACCACATACTTGCATAGATTGATCTAAACGGTAGTACAAAGAACTTTAGAAAAACAAAAGAAAATCAAGAAAGACTTTGAAGCTTGCTGAAAAGGAACACAAAAAACCATGAAAAAACAAAATAGGTCAACCAAAAAGGGAAAGCAAAGTAAAGAAATCTAAAAATTGGGTTATAAACAAAACTGAAATCAGATTCTTATTATGCCAAGTCAGAACGGCCAAGAACTTCCACAAGAAGCCTTGAACCGAAAGCCTAAATTGAAACCTTACTCAAAAAGCAAACCCTAGGTTAACTAGGTTTTTCAACAAGAAGAAGATTAGAGGTTGAAGACTTGCAAGAAAGGAGAGATTTACAAATAGTGAATGACCAAAAAACAACAAAAATCACTAGGCAACAAAATTAACTGGGCCAAAAATTTTGAAAAATTAATTCAAAATAAGGTATACGCGACTGTGTAAAGACACAGAAGTGTGTATACACAACTAAAACAGAGGAAACTCAGGTATACATGAGTCTATTTGGAGAAACTATCATGTATACACTATTTTATCCTCTGATAAAAGGATATATATAGCTCAATCAAGAAAAACAAGAATCCAAGCCTAATCCTAAAGATCAAACTTGATTCCTAGGAAAAACAACCCAATCTAGGAAAAACAAGAATGTTATCCCCATTGGAGTCGCCAGTTCTATTATGGGTAAAGTCACCCTAGGGCCTTGGGTTGAGAACCCCAATAGAACAGAGGGCTTACAGCATAAATAGGCATGCAAGAAGGCAATCCTAATACTTAAACTACTAAATTAGGAAGAAGAGGTATTACCCAGAGGTCCTATGTTTGAGGTCGTTCCCACAAGGTCTAAACCCTCTGCTCCTTCCAATGCTTTAGAACCTGCAACCCATTCAACCAAAGCATATACAAGAGCAATAATAGAAAGCATATTCATGATATAGGTTTTAGGTCATATAAGCATATAATCAAGTAAGCATTAATGTAAGATTCATAAACAAATCATAACATATATTAATGCATTAAGACCTTAAATATCACAAACAAAACAATACCTCTTTATTGCTATAAACTAAATAAATTATGTAAGAACTACAACCTGAGTCATCCACCAGCTCCAAGCAAAATCGTCCTCCAGATCCATCATGCTCATGCCTTAACAATCCTCCTCCATAGATATACACAAGGATGTTATAAAGGGATGAAGGACATTTCAAGAAGGAAACAAAGGTTTCCTATGAATTGGGAGTGCAGAAGGCACAGGTGTTTCTTTAGACATGATCTGGGATGTAATTAACTATAATATCAATATCTAATATTTTCCTCCTCCTTAGGCCTTCCCATGTAGGTCTATTTATACTTCTCCAAATTAGTTTTTGAGTTGCGAACAGTTGGTCCACGAGCTACCATAGGTGAGTAATAGGTAAAACTCATAAAATCTACCCGAATTTATGGAGATTACATATTTTTTAATGTTCTAACACATATATGTGGGTTGGGTATAGACTGACCCTCATGTACATGCTTTTTATACAAGGAAAAACAACGTATGGGATTTAAAACATTGTTTTTCAGAATTTGGACCAAGTCTGCAAGGGAAGGGTTGCCTTCGGCCATAACACATATCATCAAATCTACCAAGGGTGGTAAATGGTGCTATAACAAGGTGTCATCCATTTGAACTTGTTTCAAACAGCTACATTGTCTCAATATATGAGAGAATCTTGATCCCAACTATATACATGGGATTTTCCTGTCAATGAGTTCTCACTCTATGACATCATAATGTATCCATGTCATATCCAGATCATGCTTAGACAACTCTCTAAGGAGCTTCTTCATCCTGCCTCACAGTTAGTGATGCTAGCAACATTGTACTCATCCTCAGTCATACTATGGACCTATCATGTAATATATCATGGCAGATCTCATACTAAAGAAGCATCCAAATGTGCTTAAAAATGATCTTTATTAACAACAATACATCCATGCAGTCACATATCATATGAGAAATATCTCAGCCTCAAAAATAGAATATGTCATGCAGATATTTCAAAGGATGCTTGGTGGCAACTCTATGTGAAAGAAGTGGCTTACTCATGAATTTATTCAAGTTCTATGCACATCATATAGATACAGATGGATGTTCAAAATGGAACATCAATGCTTCAATCAACGGTCATATGCCATGTCAAGTTCAATAACATCTTTGAACTTAAAACCTAAGTATCCAAGGATTTGCATTTTCAAAAACATTTTCCAATAGATTTGCAATATAGAATTTCTTTTCCAAATTCCAGAAATCTATTCATCATGCCATGATACATCATTTCAAGCTTCATAATCTATCTCCCTCTGATTTACATCATCAGAGGCTCATCACTTGTTAAGAGTAGACCATCAAGATATAAAACCAAAACCATAATCAAAATCAATGATGTCCCTTGGAACTCATCATCATGACTTCATCAGAAAACATTCAAATATAGACATATCTAGATTTGGGAGCTTACTTCATGCAATTCTCTAAGCATAATTCCTTACAAAACCGGCATAATCATTCTTACATAAATCAATTTTGTACCATTACATTAACATACTCAACTTATCAAAGCTCATAAGTCAGATCAAAACTATTATCAAAGTCATCAATATCACAGTATCAATTCTTTCAACCAAGAGATGGATGGAGCACATATCAAGTCTTGAATTCATCTAATATCATGACAACAAGTTGTAATAAACCATGCAATATCAATCCGAAATTTATCAATTCATTCTCATAATCATAACATAAGTCATTTTTGTCACTAGGTGCAAATGCATACAGGAAGGATGAGTCACGCAGGTTTCAATTTCATGCTAAATCACAACTATTAATACCTCAATCATTGTGCTAGGAACGAGGAGGCCAATACAAAATCATTTTTCCAAATACCCACATAAGTCATTGTTCCCACATAGTATTGACATCAGGGGAAATCAACAATTGTCAAATCAGATCATTAAACATTAGTTCAAGTCCAGATTCCCTATCATAGAGATATTTATAGTCAAGACATGTCTCAATCATCAATTCAAAATTCCAATTTTTTTTCAAGTTTCATGACACAACACTAAAGACTTCTCATCTATATTAATCAACTAAATCATGCCAACCTCTTGTTGCACAAACATAGTGACATATCTATATGTATGTCCCGGTCACCTACAAATACAAGTTTAGTATGCATGTTCAAACATTCAAGCTTTTCCTGCTTCCAGATTTTGTTACCTGCAACATATCTGTGGAATTGACATCTTCCAGGTGACCATCCAATTTCATGCACAATACTTCATTTAACCCAACAACTTCAGAAATCATATTATAGTGGCAAAACATGTTAGAGACACCTTGATTCAGAGATCAGGCAGCTTCAGAAAGCTTTAGATTATAGTCAAACCCCTCGACGCTCCCTTCAAGTTAGCATGTAAGCATCTTTAGCTTCTTGGACGTTCTTTGGGCCTTAGCAGGCATGCGTCTAGGAATGAAATCTCCCAGTTATGTGATTGTGTCTGGAGCAGAGACCCTAATTTCTATACAAGATTAAGACATGATATTTTGTTGCAGATTAATAATATTTGATGCACATAAATCATATTTCGATAGCACATAATGCAAATAGTGGTTTGAGAAGACCTTCTCCCTTCGACTGGGGCTTTAATTCATTCATCCTTATTCATGTCATCATCTTGTCGCTACTAGAGTCATGCAAAAACATATATGTTAGATCATAAAGATATAATTATTATGGCTATCATCATCATGACATCAATATTTCATCAAAGGTTACAATCAAAGTAGTCGATAGATGAAACATCATATCTCAAAGATTATGAACATAATAACACTTTCTATTTAAGTCACTTCATCAAGTTGGGCATTCAACTTTACCTTATGTTATCAAGATAAGATCACCAGTAGTAATAGATCTGGAATATCAATATCATAGTTATACGTCTAACATCAAGGTTACCACACTTATCATGATCAATAAGATCAAGTAAGGTCATTCAATAAAACTTTACCAAAACAATGAGATTGTCAATCTCTCTTTCCATATGATTTCATCATGCTTATCACAAGAATTATCACCAGATTCAAGTATAGGATTCAATGAGCTCTACTTCTATATGAAATCCATCATGACAGGTATCAAGCGTACCATTTACTAGAGTCAAGGTGGTAACCTTCTTTATAGGATCAATATGTCCAACAGATGGATGTTATCCAACCATCAAGAGTATCAATGTATCAATATTAGATAGACTCATACAATTCAAGAAGATCAAAATTTTCAACACCATGTGGATCATTTCATCATAGGAGACATAGATCCAAGTCACTTTCATATGCATGTATGAGCCATCAAATAAAGATAAATTCTCATCATACATTAGGTCTTACCGAGCTAATACATGAAATACAACATACGATGCATACTTGTGGTATTAAAATACCTGTGCACCTTCTCATAGGCATCTTTTAGTGCTTTTCACCATTTCATCAAGTACCTCTTTACCGCTTTCTATATCTAGCCATCTTTCTTGCATCTCAAACGATCTTCAAGAGGGATCCACTTATCACATCTCATGAAGGAGGTTAGAGACATCCATATACTCAAATAAATATGTAGGAATTATAAGTAATAAACATAATCATCAGATCCATAGATCTAAACAAAAGTAAGAGCCATCATGAGTCAAGAAATACTTATCTTCAATGACAGGTGATCCTCTCCCTCTTGAACCAATCTTCAAGAGCCATCAATGTCCATGGTCCATATACCAATGTTGCCTTCAATTATCCAACCTGGTCTGCTAGGGATTATCCCATCTAAGGATTCATCAAAGCTTCCACAAGTGATTGAGCATCTTCACATTGACTAGCTAGTTTCCATATCTCATGTTGTTTCCATAAACCTAAGTTTTCTCTCCAACCCTAACCTCATAGAATCCATCAAACCCTAATAATCAAGTTTCCTATGGTTTTCTTCAAGCCCTAGAATTATTTTAGTTCTCCACCATCCACTTTTTTCTTCCATCAAAGGTGTCATCATCGAGGTGATCTCCATGGCTATTCTTCAGCCCAACATTGATCCCATGTTAATTTTTGATAGGGCTACATGTTCTTTTCTTTAATAATTATATTTCTTCATTAATACATTAAGTTCACCCCATATCATCATTAAATTATTCATATATACACCGGTATTCATCAACATATGCAATTATTAAGAAAGAATAAGGTCATCATTACTAATGCAGCAGAACATAAAAGAACAATAGAAGAAAATCATGCACACATATAGAGACACCAAGATTAGTTCAAGACCAGGGAAAAACCCACTATGAGGAAAACACTTGCAAATATTGATATTCTTAGATCACCGTCAAATTTTTCAGTAAAATAGAGTATAATGATCAATAGCTTTATCTATGCAAAAAAATGACTATGATATCCATGAAACAAATCTAATCATGCTTATAAACACAACCCTGATTTTGAGGATTGTAGTGTGTTATCATTGACTAAAGTCTACTTCCCGATACTTTTGAATATTGTTGTTACCAAAAGGAATATTATCAATACATAAATCTCATCAATGAGTCACAGACGCGGGGAGGAAGAGTTGTACGAGTGTCTATAGCAGTTCTGGATGCTGTCTACACATCTGGATGACTGCGTCTGAAACAAATCTGGATGCTCCCAGGTGAACTAGATGAGGGTGTCTGGGTTCAAACATACTTATATCTGCCTCAAGCCCTATATGATCTCATAAGGATTCTGTACGAGCATCTGTGGTAGCCCATATGCTCTCAGGACCACTCTGTGGGAGCATCTAGGGACTAATATAGCTTGATCTATCTCTAAAACCTTGGACACTCCCATAATAAAATGTGCCAGCATCCAATGCTCTCTAGACGCTATCAGGACCATTGTGTGCTAGTACCCAGGGACTAAAATGGCTAGTTCTATGCCAACGTCTAGGAATTAGAAAACCCTAGAACAATGCGAGCTTCTCCTCTAAGATTTCAGACCGTTGCGCAAAATTTCCTACAATAGACCTGTGTGAACCAAGACAATAAGAGAAGAGAAGATAGCTTGATCAATGTGTCCAAATGATCTTGAGGTCTCTTCTATTTACATTCTTTCATTAGAATCCACTTGGGGTTGAGGCTGACCTGTCCAATTTAAGATGTGGTTAGGGTCGGCCTAACCCAATATAAATGAGTTGATAATTAAATTCAAAAACTAACTTTTTCTTGTCCAAATAAGGTGATATTTAGATCGATTTTGATCCCATAGAAAAAAGAAATCTAATGAAATCATCATCTCGATCATCTGAGCAGTATAATATGGAATTTTATTACAATTGAAAAAATTAACAGTAACATGCTTTGAGATTTTCCCAACTAACCGAGAAATATGCACAGGGTCTTTTAAAATATTAACTTCTTTATATTTGATATGTAAACTGAACTGTTAATTAATTGGGTCTTTGATAGTCTTCTTGTGTTGAATCAAAATACAATACCACTTGTGTGTAGTAACTTTAAGGTTTTTCTGTTGATTATTGTAAATATGGGGCTCCTGTTCGGTTACTATAATAGAAAATTTACATTTCTTTACTTTCAATCGACTTAGAATTTTGTTAGAATTATGTTGCATTTATGATTACTTTCTTTACCTTGTACATAGTAATGTTTTTATTAATTGGTAGTTATTGCTATCTTGGCAACAATTTTCTATTCTACATTGTGCGTTGAGGTAGGATACTTGTTTCAGGTTGTTATATTACACCTTTCATCATTTATGTGTTCTTTTTCTTCTTTTTTCTAGTACCCTACCAAGGTGAAGACCCATACCTGGGACCTCCCTCAACACATGTGGTAACCACTTAGGAACATGTACTAAACCTTGGAATGGTTCGATGCTTAGGCCACGTAGTTGGATAGCTAAAACTCAACCAGAGGCTGTGACTTGACAAATTGTTTTATATTATTATACCTATTATGTATTGATTCAGAATTGCTTTCGTTATGTAGTTATACCATGCCATTTATTTACTAGGTGTATTAAGATTATATATTATTTTGAGAGTTATTCTTAACTTGATTGTCACATACTTTTCCTAAGGGTTTATGCCCTCCGGGTTTGTTTTACCAGGTCATATCTTAATCAGTATTCCTATTCAGTTATTCAACATTTACTATGCTATATTCTATGACACTTTCATATTCCTCTTTTACCGAACCATACTGAAGAATTCAAAGTCATATTTACTCATTATTCAATAGTAACTACATTATTCTTAATTGCAGTGACAACTCATATAGAAAATTTAATTTTAGTGAACAAAAAAAGTCTAGGTACTTATCTGTATCAGTTGAAACTTGTCTAAAAAGCTCTAGCAAAAGACCACACCTCCCTTCCAATGAGAATAATTATTACGTCTAGTTGTCCCCCTCGAGCTCTTAATTTTCAAGAACAATATTTTGACAGTGTCAGTTCAGGCATCAAGGTAGCCCAGCCTAGAATACACAAACTTCTATTTGTTATTAGAGTTTCCATTGGCTCATGTCCAGCTCAAGAATACTCCTTAGGCAACATCCCACCTTACCTTCCCAGTGTCCTAGTCAGGTAATTCATTCCTCCCAGATGTCTCCTCCCTCATGCTAAAAAGCCCCCTGTAGTTTTCCATGAGATCTTTCATTTCTTGAGACAGATGAGATAGTGGTAACTGTCATAATTGTCTGGAAGTTTTGAGTTAGTTTAGGGCCTTTTCTAGGAATTTTCAAGACTTGTCTTAATTCCCATTAATAGTAAAAACTAATAATTAATCTTTTTCATTCAGAATTCACTTGGCTTTTATTGATAGTAAATTTAAAGACATACAACACCAAGGTGTTACAATATATATAACATTTAAAAGTTATTAAAAAATGATATAGATTATATATAGAGAGAAAGAGAGAATGTTCTTATTCCATTAAGAGGCTATTTTTGATGATTTGTAATTCATTCATTTTTCATGTAACATTTTAAATATTAATAACATAAATTTATATATGTAACAAAAAAAACTATATATAGAGGGTTTTATTTATTTCCAAATATAATTGGGGTATTTTCTAGTACAACCACATTAAAAACTATTAATGTGGTTGATATAGCCGAAGGCATCATACATACAACCAAAAAAACTATTGCAACATGAAGAATGCCTTACTAATGCACACATTTACCTGATTAACCATGCATAAAAAGGCCACGGGCCAAATTTAAGTTGAGGAAAAAAAGAATTATAAATGAATGTTATAAATAATAATGAAGAACTTATCATGGAGGAACTTATTAGAATTGGAATAATCTCAAATCCTTAGGAAATTGGTGGGTAGGGAGCCATGTGGCACATCTAACTTTTTACATTTATTAAAAGTAAAGGGCCATTTCTCTAAATAAAATTTTCATATATATAAATGAATGTTATAAATAATAATGAGGAACTTATCATGGAGGAACTTATTAGAATTGGAATAATCTCAAATCCCTTGGAAATTGGTGGGTGGGGAGTCACGCTACACAAATCTAATTTTTTAACTTTATTAAAAGTCACTACAACCTAACGAACTCTTTAATACACTACAACCATTGATAAGCATTAAGACTAAGCATATGTTAAGAATATTCCCTTGAGAATCAATCTAGGCCTTAATTAAAAAAATAAAAATAAATATCAACAAATTCTCGTCCACCTTAAGTTGAAATAAGAAGCCTTCAACAATTTAACATTTTATTTTGTAGAATGTGTCTCATAAGTCAATAAAAATGTTTTCAATTATATATATATATATATATATATATATATATATATAATATATATATATATATATATATATATATATATATATATATATAGTTTTTGAAGGAAGACTTGTAATGCATTCATTTTTGTGGCAAGAGGAGTTTCCATAGTCTAGTATGACATATATATTGCTATATTTAAAAATTAATAAAATAATAATTATATTAACAAACTAAAAAATGCTAATAACGAAAGAATCAATGTCAACCATAAATAAAATATTCAATTTCAATATTACTTATAATTCAACTTTATATAAAAAAATAAACTAATTGAAAAAAAAAATTACTTTTCAATATGAGGAAATATGTAATTCCTTCACTATTTAATATGGAATTGTACATGACATATAAAAATAATAACGTATATATTACACAATGTCTAATTCAATTTATTTTGAGTGGACATATATTATTTAACACGTAAATTTGTTAGTAACATTAAAATATTTTAATGAATCACTTACCTTAATATACAACTTCAGTGGGATTAATGGTTAAGAGCGTGTATTTCTTGCTAGTAAATTATTGGCAGTGATTTCATTGTTAAGTCTACAAAGGCATACATATTGTACCCCTTTCGTTCTGAACTTGTGACCTCTTAGGAGGAAACACATGCTCTTAACCATTAGGCCTACTCAAGTTGTATTGAAATGTATATGTATTATTAATTATATTTACTTTTTGTATCTTATATATACTATATATATATATATATATAATATGTATATTATATATATATTATATTATATGTATAGAATAATATGTATATATATTTTATATACTATATTTCAAAGAAACACTATAATATAATATTTTTATATTATAAATATTTCCAAAAATAAACATACATTTACGTATAAACATACTCTTTTTCTTTTAAATATAAAAATTACAATAGTTATTTAGTTTTTGTTTTTTTTTTTAGTTTGTCTACCATGTCACAAATAGTCTAGAAAGTTTTTTTAGTCATATTCCAATGTTTTTTTTCAAAAATACTGATCATGCGATTGTTGAGTTATTTTTTATGGTGGAAACACATTTAGCACCATCAAACCCCCCCGGGCACCCAAAATCCTAAAGTTTGACAGTTGTAACTCTTATTTCCCAAACTCTCTGCCAAATTTTGGCAAACATCATGTTGTAATTTCCACTATTTTCCTAGTGAATTAATTATTATAATATTTGATGATTGACTATTAAGAAAATTGAAAGATCCAAGGTTCAAATATCTCGAACGTTACCAGGCATACCGAGAGTAAGACAGGTCATAGAGACCCAAAAGTTTACTAGTAGCTAAGTGTTAGGGGGTTATATATATATACACATACACACATACACTCTCATTTATCTTTTCATAAATGAAAATAACTCTCATTTGTATAATATGGTTTATAATAAAATACAATATTATAAGCTATATTCCAAAATAAACACTTATATATATAACTTGCCTAGATCCATCTATACTTTAGCTCTATAGAGTTTCCGAAGGGATCAAATCTCTCAAGGTACAAACCTCTTTTTTGATTGTAGAACTTGAGACATTTGATCCACCTCAAAGCTTGATATATTTGGAGGTAAGATGGAATATAAGATCCATCTTAACTCTTTATCTATCAAGCATCGAGAGGGATCAAATTTGTGGTGTAATCATCTTTTTTTAGTGAAACAATTGACAAAGTTTCTCTCTATCGAGTCTCAACGCTTAATAGATCTCGAGATTAAGATGGATCTAAGATGGTTTTTTAATATGGAGTTGACATGTAACACTCTCTCTCTCTCTCTCTCTCTCTCTCTATAATACTAATAATATTTATTATATAATATAAAGAGAGAGTGATGTTTTCAACTTTCAAATATGATTGAAACATTACTAGCAATTTAATTTGATATGAAAATGTAAACATAAATGAAAATTTCCATTGTCAACTATGTATATATTATATACCACAAAGTAAATATATAATGAATTTTATGCATAAAGAAAGACTAGATATGGACCTATGTACAATTTAAAATATTACTTAGATATATTAAATAATAATTAATAATCAAATATTATAATTGTTTATTTATTTATTTTATTATTAGAAAAAAATTCACATAAGATTTTCATTTATATTTTAATTTTTCATCTTAGTAATAATTGTTATAAATGTATATTTATTATTATATTTCTTATTTTATTAGTCCTAATTATATATATAATTAAATTACAATTTAATTTATAATATTTTATATACTTTTGTTCATTGGAAATTTGCATTTCCCATTTAAATGTATATTTCAAAAATATTTTGGAATTTCATGAATAATAAAGAATCTTTAGATCCATCTTAACTCTAGATCAACCAAGCACCAAAAGAGATCAAATTTCTTTTCACTCTAAAAGAGCTTTGTACCCTAAGAGATTTGAGTCCTCTCTTGGTAGATCCAGAGTTAATATGCACCTAGGCTAGTAATATTTCAGTTGAGAGAACTCTCCAACCTAATATTGAAGAGATGTTGTAATATTTTGTCCTATTATGTAAACAAAAATAATAAAACAATAGAAATAAGAATAAAAATAACCCTATATTATTATTGACCCACAGTATTGTATATCCCATGGTATTTGTTATGATGAAGGCTATTTAAAGGCTTGAGGAAATCCATTATGGAATGTAAGAGTACCATATTAAATCCATAACTCAGGACTTGATCCCTCGCGGTGCTTGTTAGATCCATATTTAAAATGAATCTAGACCTATTTAAAATAGTTATAACTTAATTGAGGTTTTATGATTTTTTTGTTTAACAATATGAGGTGTATCCTGTATTAAATGTTACGAAGTGTAGCTATTTTGATTCTTATGATGGATTGATGCTTAGCGGTGTTTACCACCAATTTAATTTATATGGTTTTTCTAGTTATAAAAAGAGCCAATATGAGTTAAATATAAATACATTTAAGAAAACATGTAACAATATTCTTAACCATGGAGATTCGTACTAAGTAAATAAGATTTGTAATGATACCATGAATAAAAACCATGGTTTAATAATACTACATTCCTAAAAGACCATAAATAATGTTAATATGACATGTGTTTATATTACAATTATTTTTAATTAATCAAATTAATTAAAGGGGAAGAAAGGGCATAATTTCTTTTGAGATAAATATCAACCTTTGATATTTCATACTACTAAGAATATTCTAGAATATTACATGGAAGTTAAGTCGCTACCATCCACCTAATACTTAATGATAATTAAATTAAAATTTTTGAATCCATATTTCAAAATAAACATGTCTAACAACACCATGAAAAAACAAAAAAAATAAAAAATAAAAAAATTGTAATTGAGAAATTTGTATTAAAAGTATACATGACACATGTAATAATATTACATCATAATTATAAAATTTGATCTATCAAGCTGAATGGTCTTTGCAAGTTCATGTGAGCCAACCAATTAAAAACAAAATCATCTATAAACCAAAATTATTTATTATAACATTTGTAGGACTAAAGATTCCAAAAGGAGTCCAAATATAAATAAAATTTACATTCCAAAAACCTGGTTAAATTAGAACCTTTGCCGCTTAGAATTAAAGAATGGGGGAGAAGTAAACATTATTGGCTAATCATAATTTCCCCTAATTAATTTCGCCTTAGCTCCAAAACTAGCTTGCTTTTCATGGATGTGAAAATCGAACATTCCTTAAAATTGGACAATAAAATTTGAATCCTTTGGAGAAGAATGAAGATTATTTCATCAACCAAGATGGAGCCATACTTCAAGTGTTCAATTAGAATGCAAGAGCCACATACAATAGTAATTTGATGAAGATTTAATGAGGAAACCTACAGAAGTCCTTGATATACACCATAGGACTCTGCTTGGTTATTAGAGACAATTTCAAGATACCAAGAATATTTAATTTCCAATATTCCTTGCGAAATTTTGTCCCCCGACACTTTCCACCCATGGATTACTTTTTGATGCCCTATCAACGAATAAAATTTAATTATGTTTTTGAGATAGTTAGAGAGGAAAATCCTCTCGAGGGAGTCAAAAGTTGTTGGCTACATTGTTTTCCATCGACCCTTGGAGTCTATTCATAAGTGTTGAAGTAACTTAACCGAACTTCCTCCATGGTGTGAAGGGAAAGGTATGAAAAGAAGGGGGAGGAATTTGAGCTAAAAGACTCCACTAATAAAGTAGTGTCCCAAATCACAACTACTAATAGCCTAGAAAGGCATATTGAAAGATTGTCCTGTTTCTTGCAAGCCAATTTTTGCAACAAAGAAATTTCGGTAGGGCCAAAAAAATTCTTGTGAGAAGAGTTTTATTAGAGAGAGAACCATTGTATCCATTTTTAGATGAATAAAAAAATTGAGAAATACTAGAGGACCATTCCAACCCGTGCGAAATGTCTCTTAAAGCAAAGTCCCAAACCTATTTTGTGAATTTACACTTAAAAAAGTATTAAAAAAGTATGAGAAATAGTTTTGGCATTTTCTTTGCACAACACATACTGGGAGGAGCCACTTATTCCACATTTATAGACGTTTTTAGCTGTAAGGACTTTTTTTATGAGCTATCATCCAACAAAAGTATTCACTTTAGGAAGACCATCATAATTCTATATACCATTAGAGGTAAGCTTAGCCTAAAATGACCTTCTAAGGAAAAACAATAAAATAATAGGAAAACAATAAAGTAAGTTATGAATTTTCGAGGGAAAAGAAAAAAACTACTTTACTTCATTATATCTTTGGCTTATCTCCTTATATGTTTACTCAAATTTCAAGTGTAGACACTCGTTGGATGCAGAATTAAATTCTACATCTAACGA